>JAPFFP010057749.1:0-27983 GCA_026153255.1 Solanum medicagineum | reverse complement strand
ATATGCATGTTTTACTTCAAGCATTGATCATGCATGACATATTGAGATTATACATATCTAATGCTTATGATTATGCATGTTGACTATATTATCTTATGTCTTGTTGCATTGCATCCTAAATACTCAGTACATTCAAACATACTAACGCATACTCTATGCCTACATGATATTACCATGTAGGGACTGGACCACCATTTTATCATCCTCCACGTTGCTAGTTTATACTTTAGAGATAAGTTTTAGTGAGTCGTCAAGTCCGAGGACACTATCTACCTTATTCTTGTTGTTTTGAGACTTCTTTAAGTTGAATACTTGTTATTATAAGGGTGAGCCCGGAGATTTTCTTGGCCCCCGGACCATTCTATGTTAGAGGTTTTGTTGGAGATTTTGATGTACTTATTCTATGAGCTTGACTCTTTTATGTTTTAATGATTATCAAAGACTTCCCTTAGTCCCGCTTTCCTTTTTATTATATCTCTTGTCGTTGTTTACTTTGCTCCGTGACCAAGGATGTGCCATTGATATGCTAAAAGTCTTGTTTGGGCCCCTTCGGGTTCCCATTCGCTGTGTCACGTCCAGGCCCTACGCTTGGGTCGTGATAATTACACCCTTCATTAGTGAGACCTTCATATAATCACCCACAAGAAGTTCAAGATCCCTCGTTCTAACATCCGAATTATACTTTTAATGGCATTGAGTTATATTCAACCTCCCTTAATCAACTTCACCTTCTCTGTAGCCTCCAACACCAAATTCGGATCAATTAGGACTATCTCTCACAATTTGATCCACCCCATCAGAGATCTACATCTCCTGCGGTGTCATACTAATGCTAGCATGAAAGCTATTGTTGTAAGAGAACTTGATTAGTGGTAGATGATCATCCTAATTATCCTTGAATTCCAACACACAAGCCCTCAACATGTCTTCCAAGGTTTGAATCTTCCTTTCAGCTTGTCCATCGATTTAAGGATGAAAAGCGGTACTTAACATCTCTTTAGTACCAAGTCCCCTTTGAAACGACCTCCAAAAGTGAGAAGTAAATTAGGTGCCACGAAGCGATATGATTGACCTACGTACACCATGCAACCTCACCGACTATTGGATGTACAAACCTGCATAATCTTCGGCACTGAAGGTAGTCTTGACCGGTAGAAAATGAGCCGATTTAGTCATTCGATCAACAATAACCCAAATTGAATCGAATTGCTTGTGGGTCCAATGCAAACCAACCAAAAATTCCATGTTCACATCTTTCCACCTCCAAGTATGAATCTCCATACCTTGAGCCAAACCACCGGTCCTTTGATGCTCTACCTTCACTTCTTGATAATTAGGAAATCTGGATACAAAGGTATCCCTAATTTCACATTCACCCTAATTTTACAATTTCACATTCACAATTCACATTCACCCTAATTTAACAATTTCACATTCATAATTCACATTCACCCTAATTTTACATTCACAATTCACATTCACCAATAATTTCATGCTTAAACATCAAGTCAATCATAATTAACACATCAAATAATAAACAACAAAGCAAAATTAAAGGAAAAGAGTAAAACAAGAACTTACCAATAATAGTGATGAACTTGAAGAAGAGAGAAGGTGAAAATTAATAAAACCCTAAGTGTAGCTAGAAAAGAGGCACCGTGACTGGAAATTGATCGGAATTTAGAAGGAAAAAGGCAAAGATTGGGGAATTTCGGTCAATTAGGTCAAAAGTGGGGTAAAAATAATTTGACACCTCTTTTATACCTTTGCTAGGTCAACTGTTAAAATTACTGGGCTTGCTATATGAGACCCCAATTACGAGGTGTAGATGGATTTATGACTCATAAAACATGGTTTCATAGATCCCTCTACACTTAAAAAATTCAGAAACTTACCTAAGATTCCACGAACCCCATTCATGACTCATGGTTTGATGATTCATAAAGTTGGCTCACGGATAGAGTGCACAATTATCCATCTCACTGGAATTTCTACGAGATGGGTTTATGAGTCGTAAAGTGCAATTCGACTTGTAAGTCGAGTAATAGAAATTATACATGATGCATTTGTCAGCGAAATCTTCTGCCTTCGTCTTTTAGCTACATATTGTTCATAAAATTCACTTACACCCTATATGCAACCAACCCGATGTTAAACTTAGCAATCAAAGCAAAATCAAACAACTACCTAAGAATTCAAAAATTCAAAATAAACACAAAACTAAGCTAAAACATCAAAAATCCATTGGTTGCCTCCCATGTAGCGCCTGATTTATTGTCGTGACATGACTTAGACAAATTGGTTACATAGACTTCACTAATTGCCAAAACCTCACTTTTCAACTCATCAGGATGCTTCATAGACTGACGGATATCAAAGACAACTTCTTCATCATTCACTCTTAACCTGAGTTTACCGGCCTTCATCTCCACTAGAGCTTATCCGGTGGCCAGGAATGGCCTACCCAAGATGATTGGGATGTTGAAGTTGACCTCACAATCTAGAATCTAAAAATCTGCATGGAATATGAATTTTTCAACCTTTACCAACACATCAGAGAGTATCCCCATAGGTTTCTTCACAATTCTATCTTCCTTTAACAACCGCTTTTTAGTTGGAGTAGGGGCTCCCAAACCAAGCTTCTTATAAATCGCAAGAGGCATCAAATTAATACCAGCACCCAAATCAAATAGTGCCCTTGTGAACTCCATATCTCCTATTGTGCAAGGTATAGTGAAAGCACCTGGGACTTCACGCTTTTGAACCGACGACTTAGTAGTGATAGCACTATAATGTTGAAGCTCTTAAGAAAGCTCCTAACTCACCGTGTGTATTTTGGTAATGAAATCCTTCATATACTTTGCATAACCCAGCATTTTCTCCAAAGCTTCCATAAGAGGGATACTGATGAATAGTTGCTTAAGCATAGAGAGAACACATTTGAACTTGCCTTCCTACTTTCTCTTTTTAAGACATTGATGGAAAGATGGAGGAGGCCCTGGGACGGGCTTATACCTTTGTAGTGCTTGAGCTGCTTCACTTACTTGTCACGACCCAAGCCTAGGGCCTAGACGTGACACGGCATAAGGAGGGAATCCAAAGGGACCCCAAGCAAGCCTCATAAAGCATCATTACACATCCTTATCACAGAAGCAATAAGTCAAGCATTTAAGATTTAAGAATAGGAAAAACGGGGCTAACGGAAAAGCTTGCACAATATCAATAAGGGCCAAGGAGTCATAGCTCATAACATAGATACATAACTTGTCCAACAAACACCTCTAAATACATCGATAGGGCAGGGGCCAACCCAAAGTCAACAGGGACACCCTCATAGTCAAAATAAACAATAAAGATGAATGTCTTAATACATAATAGAAGAAGCATGGACTAGGTCCCCGAAGTGAAAGACTCACTAACTTGTTTGAATAGCACCGAACTAGCCACGTAGAGGAGGATGATCAACTTGGGCACCGGTTCCTACACGATGACACCATGTAGGCATAGAATATGCGTTTTTACATTTGAATTTACTAAGTATGAAGGATACAATGCAACAATAAGTAGGCATCATAGTCAAAATGCATAATATTAAGCTATAGACATAATATAAAAATATGGAATGTATGTTCAATGCTCAAGTAAATTATGCTTAAGTAGTTCATACTCATATAGGATATCATATTTGAAGAAGAGATCAAGCTAGTTATTCAAGGTATAAACCCCTTGGTGGTTGTGTGGTATAAACCCCTCATATGGTTGATGGTAATAACACCTTACCAACATGGTGACGAAGCATAAACCCCTCGCGTGGTTGATGAGTATAAACCCCCAACATGGTTACCCGGGCGGTTGTCCCCCCCCCCCCCCAGAACGGGTACAGTCTAGTGCAACAGTTTATATAGGATTTATCATATACTCTAATGCAACAGTTCATATAGGAATAATCGTATACATAAGCTCATTTCATCATCATAACATCATTCATGTCATATATCATGCTTTGGACCTTCAATTCGTCAAGAAACCCTAGCCGGACATTTTGTCAAACACTTAGGGGGTGTGAAATGGGGGTAAAAATCATGCAATTTAGAGATGAAATCATGCAAGAAAATCTGTTGTAAAACCATTAGTCAACACTTTACAACACTCGCGAGACATTCACATTGAAAAACCTTATCAAATCCAACATTAGATCCATGATTTAGAGCTCAAAACATGCTAAAACAACCATACTTTCATGAACAAAAATCAGAGTGCAGTAAATTTCTCAATGTACAAGACCCCCATGTAAAATCAACTTTGAATCATGCAATATTAGTAAAAAGGAGGCTTAGGCACCATGGGTGAAAGGAACCAATAGTACAACACCACATACCTTAGCTTGGAGGTGAGCTTGGGGAAGATTGGAGATGGAGACTTGAAGCTTGAAGAAGAACACCTTAGCTTGGGATGAGGGTCTGGGACTTGATTTTGAGGAGTGAAACTGTGACCAAGTGTTTGAGTGAGTATTGGAAAATGTTTAGGGTAGTATGAGGGTGAAATTTGGCTAAGTATAGACATGGTTCAGAAACTTGAGCCCAACACTTAGAATATTTTGGGCCGCACAGGAAAACACCACAAGACAAAACACACCTCTCCACATCATGGAGAGGACGCCGAGAAGGAATTATACTAAAGCACACCCTCGACATGTCGCGGAGGGAACGCGTAAACCTTACTTGAATTCGTCACTTAAAAATTTATAATCGCATCTTTCACTCTTAAATCGGGGTTAGACCCTTTTTCACATGATTTTGACCCCCTAATCACAAATATGAAGCCAGATTTTCAAAATAACAAATGAATATTGAGATATACAAAAATTAAAATTCTGGGCATTCCGAGGTACATTATTGGGCACTTTTTGGGTCGTTACAATATCTCCCCCTTTGAAACATTCATCCCCGAGTGTAAGAGAGACGTACAAGACAAGAGAGATCATCAACAAATCAGCCCTAACAAGAATGCAACATAATAAGTAAAATTCCACTTTCAAAACTTCAACACAAGTGTAAAATCATCATAAACTTTCCAACTTAAACATGAATGCATATGAATGACATAGGGGCTGAAATCATGTAAGGGACTTAGGATTGGTACCCTAGGCTTGAGTGGAGTGGAATAGATGAGTATACCGCTTTTGCATGTCCACTTCAGCCTCCCATGTAGCACTTTCAACTTGTTGGTTCCTCCAAAAGACCTTAACAGATGCCACCTCTTTGTTCCTCAATTTCATTACTTGCCTATCCAAGATCTGAACCATAACCACCTCATAAGTCAAGTTATTGTCAACAACACCTACAACATCAAGAGGCACAATGGCATTAGGATCACCAACACATTTTCTCAACATAGAGACATGGAACACCGGGTGAACCGAATTCATTTCTCTAGACAACTCCAACTCATAAGCTACCTTGCCGACCATCTCTATCACCTCATAAGGACAAACATACCTTGGACTCGACTTACCCTTCTTACCAAATCGAACCACACCTTTCATTAGAAAAACCTTCAGATAGACCTAATCCCACTTGGAATTCTAGGTCTTTACTTCATACATCGGCATAAGATTTTTGACGACTTTGGGTTGTCCTCAACCTTTCCCTAATCATCTTAACCTTCTCAAGAGCCTCCATAACCAGTGGTACCCTAAACATCTTGACCTCTGAAACGTCAAACCAATCCAACGATGATCTAAAACGTTTTTTCCCATAAAGAGCCTCAAAAGTAGCCATACCGATGCTAGAGTATAACTATTGTTGTAGTCAAACTCAATCAATGGAAGATGGTCATCCCAACTGCCCCTCAACTCCAATACACATACCCTAATCATATATTCACAGGTTTGAATTTTCCTCTCGGCTTGGCCATCCGTTTAGGGGTGAAAGGCCATAGGATGGTGAACTTTGGTACCAAGAGCCCTTTGAAAAGAACTCCAAAAATGTGAAGTGAATTGTGCACCATGATCCGATATGATGGATAAAGGAACCCCATGCAACCTCACTAACTCATGCATGTACAACCTTGCATACTCTTTAGCCCCATATGTAGTCTTAACCAGTAGAAAGTGAGCCGATTTCGTCATCCAATCAACCACCACCCAAATGGAATAAAAACCTTTTCTAGTCTTGGGCAACCTGACCACAAAATCAGTATTAATCACCTCCCACTTCCAAGTGAGAATCTCTATGTCTTGGGTTAGGCCACCCGGCCTTTGATGTTCGGCTTTGACTTGTTGAAAACTTTGGCAACTAGACACAAATTTAGCAATGTCCCTCTTCATGCCTCCCCATCAATACACATCCCTCAAGTCTCTATACATTTTGGTAGAACCAGGGTGAATAAAATAAGAAGAATTATGGGCCTCATCCCTTCTCCCTCAACCATCAATACAAGGTACACACAACCTACCTTGGTACCTAAGGGCACCATCTCCCCCTTGAGAGAAAACCTCCACTTTTCCCTCTTTTACGAAGGCCTTCAATTCAAGCAAGGAGGAGTCAAGGTCTTGCTTTGCTATCACCTTATCAACCAAAGAAGACTTAGACCCATAAATAACCACAACACCGTCATCACCAACCTCTTCCAACCTAACCTCCAATCTAGACAATCTATGCACCTCCCTAGCAATCTCTGTATCACCACCATCCACATGAGCTAGGCTACCCATGGAGACCCGACTCAAAGCATCTGCCACCACATTTGCCTTACCCGGATGATAATGCACACTCATGTCGTAATCCTTGAGAAGTTCTAGCCACCTTCTTTGTCTCAAATTGAGATCTTTTAGAGTGAAGACATATTGAAGGCTCTTATGATCAGTGAAGACATCCACATGTACCCCATACAAATAATGACGTCAAATCTTTAATGCAAACACAATTGCGACTAACTCGAGATCATGGGTAGGGTAATTCCTTTCATGTACCTTGAGTTGTCTAGAAGCATAAGCTATGACCTTACCACTTTTAATTAGAACATAATCCAAACCTACTCTAGACGCATCACAATACACAAAACACCCTCAAGCCCATCTGGTAGTTACAATATAGGAGCGGACACAAGGCTATCCTTCAATGATTTGAAGCTCCTCTCACATTCGTCGGTCTACTCAAACCTAACCATCTTTTGAGTCAATTTGGTCATAGGGAAAGCAATGGAGGAGAACCCATTCACAAATCTTCTATAGTAACCCGCAAGACCCAAAAGCTCCTAATATCCACCGAGGTCAATGGTCTAGGCCAATTCCTAATCACATCGACCTTCTTAGGATCCACTTTTATACCATCCCCCGACACCACATGACACAAGAATGCAACCTCTTTCAATCAAAATTCACACTTATCATATTTAGCATACAATCTCTCCTCCCTCAACCTTTGCAACACAACCATCAAATGACCCGTATGCTCTTCCCTACTATGTGAGTAGATCGTAATATCATCGATGAAGACCACATAAAAAGAATCAAGGTAAGGTTTGAAGAACTATTCATTATGTTCATGAAAATGGATAGTGCATTAGTCAACCCAAACGACATAAAAAAAAAACTCATAATGCCCATATCTAGTTCGAAAGTCCATCTTGGGAATATCACACTCCCTCATTCTCATTTGATGGTACCCGGACCGAAGATCAATTTTAGAGAATAAGCTAGCCCCTTGCAATTGGTCAAACAAGTCATCAATTTTTGGAAGAAGATATGTATTCTTTATAGTGACCCTGTTGAGTTGCCGGGTAATCAATGGACATTCTAAGTGACCCATCCATCTTTTTCACAAACAATACCAAAGCACCCCAAGGTGATTGACTAGGTCTAATAAATCCCTTTTCCAGTAAATCTTTCAATTGCACTTTTAACACCTTCGACTCTGCCGGGGCAATATGGTAAGGGGGAATAGAGATAGGTTGAGTGTCGGGAAGGAAATCTATGCCAAAATCTATCTCCCTATCTGGAGGAACACCGGGAAGGTCATTTGGGAAGACATCAAGAAACTCGTTTACATTGGGAACCGAATCAATGGAAGGTCATTTGGGAAGACTTTGGACTACACATCTTTAACCCTCACAAGGTGATACAAACACCTCATAGAAATCAACTTATGGGCTTTAATGCATGAAATGAATCTACGGGATCTACAATCAATAGATGCATAGTAGGCATGCATCCAATCCATCCCAAGTATGATATCAAAATCTACCACGTCTAATTCAACAAGATCACAAGGCAACAAATGAAAATGCAAATAGGGCAACTCCTATAAACTTTCCTAGCAACACTAGAGGCACCAATAGAAGTAGACACTTCATATGACTCATGCAACAACCCGGGGAAAACATGGAACTTTTTAGCAACAAGAGGGTAACAAAGGAAAGAGTGGCACCCGGATCAATCAAAGCATACGTATCAAAGTCAAAGATTTTCAACATAACAACATCGGGGACCTCACCAAGCCTTTGCCTCCCATGTAGAGCATAAAATCGATTGTTCCTTAGGGCATCCCCTTGAGGACCACCTCTCCCCAATGGGACCACATTAGCACCCCGGACCTTGCCACGGCTTCTTGGTCAATCTACCTTCTTGTGATCAAGCTCCCCACATTCATAGCATGCTATAGAACCCTTAAAACACGGGCCATTATGACCCTTCCCACATCTAGGAAACACATCAATAGGAGCCATCCCACCAACACCTTGAGGCCTAGGGAAGTCATTGGCAAGCCCCCTATTAGTAGCATGAGGAGGCCCTTGGCCTTGATGAAATTTAACACCCTTTTGGAATTTACCCTTAAATCGGTCCCTCTTGGCCTAATGCCCCCTTTTGTTCCTTAATTTCTCCTCCTCCATTTGCTCAGCATAGGTCATCAACTGAGACATATCCATGTCACTAATTAGCATGGCGGACCGGTCTTCACTTACCAAGTCGGAGACCCTTATCACAAATTTATTCATCCTAGATCTAGGATCGGCTACCAAATGAGGAGCATACTTCAAAAGTTGATTAAACTTGAGTGTATACTCCCTCACACTCATAGCACATTGTTTCAACTTCATAAACTTAACCAGCCTTGCGTCCCTAAACTCAAGAGGGAAAAAACCCATTAAGGAAGGACAATTTGAACTCCTCCCAAAGAACCACATTACCAACCCCCTTCTTACCCTTCCATTGCTCATACCAAATTTGGGGTACCCCTTTGAGTTGGTGTGCCGCCAACTTCGCCTTTTCATTCGGCCAAACACCCATGATATTCAAGATTTTGTACACCTCATCAATGAACTCTTGTGGATCTTCATCCACCTTTGATCTACAGAAAACGAAAAAGATTCATCCTCATGAAGTCTCTTACCCTAGCTCTCGAGGCAGTCACATGAGGAGCTTGGGCCCCTTGTTGGACTTGGTTGGCCACCACTTGGGAAACAATAATAAGGGCATCCCTGAGCTCACCATTGGTAGGCTACTCCTCGGGTGTTTAGACCCATCTTCCTCTAGTGTTTGGCATGATCTAGCATAGCAAAGAGCACTCTTTAAGGCGGAAAACTCATTACAATTCTATAGCACGAAAAAGAACATTAAGAAGGGAAACATTTCCTAAAACGTCTCATAGCCCCCTATTCATAGTCATGTCGTGCTTCACAACAATGAATAGGACTCTAATTGACGTGGTGTGTTCGGCTCTGAGGATCTACCGGCCTAGTGCTTTGATACCAAGTTTGTCATGACCCAAGCCTATGGCCTAGACGTGACACAGCGCAAGGATAGAACCCGATGGGACCCCAAGCAAGCCTCATAAAACATCATTACACATCCTTGGTCGCGGAAGCAATAAATCAAGCATTCAAGATTTAAGAACGGGGAAAAAACAGGGATAAGGAAAAAGCTTGCACAATATAAATAAGGGCCAAGGACTCACAGCTCATAACATAGATACGTAACTTGTCCAATTAACACCTTTAAATACATAGATAGAGCGGGGGCCAAGACAAAGTAACCGAGCTCACTCTTATAGTCAAAATAAACAATAAAGATGAATGTCTAAATACATAATAAAAGAAACATAGACTAGGTCCCCGAAGTGGAGAACTCATCAACTAGCTTGAATAGTACCAAAATAGCCACACGGAAGAGGATAATCAACTCGGGCTCTAGTTCCTGCATTGTGACATCATGTAGGCATAGAGTATGCATTAGTATGTTTGAATGTACTAGGTATTTAGGATGTAATGCAACAATAAGTAAGCATCATAGTCAAAATGAATAATATTAAGCAATAGACATAATATAACAATATGGCATGTATGTCCAATGCTCAAGTGAATCGCGCTTAAGTAATTCATGCTCTTATAAGATATCATATTTGAAGAAAAGATCAAGCTAGTTGTTCAAGGTATGAACCCTTTAGTGGTTGTGTGATATAAACCCCTCATATGGTTGATAGTAATCATACCTTACTAACACGGTGATGAAGCATAAACCCCTCACATGGTTGATGAGTATAAACACCCAACATGGTTATCCGGGCTCTTGTCTGCCCCGATTGGGTATGGTCTAATGCAACAGTTTATATAGGATTTATCATCTACTCTAATGCAACACTTCATATAGGAATAATCATATCCATAAGCTCATTTCATCATCATAACATCATTCATATCATATCTCATGTTTTGGACCTTCAATTCGTCAAGAAACCCTAACCGGACATTTTATCAAACACTTAGGGGTGTGAAATGGGAGTAAAAGGCAATGCAATTTAGAGATGGAATTATGCAAGAAAATCTGTTGTAAAACCATCAATCAATACCTCAACACCCGCAAGACATTCATATCGAAACCCCTCATCAAATCCAACATTAGCTCCAAGATTTAGAGCTCAAGACATGCTAAAACAACCATACTTTCATGAGCAAAAATCAGTGCGCAGTAAATTTCTCAATGTACAAGACCCACATGTAAAATCAACTTTAAATCATGCAATATTAGTAAAAAGGAGGCTTAGGCACCATGGGTGAAAGGACCCAATGGTACAACACCACATACCTTAGCTTGGACGTGAGATTGGGGAAGATTGGAGATGGAGACTTGAAGCTTGATGAAGAACCTTAAAGGAGAACCTTAGCTTGGGATGCGGGTTTGGGAGTTGAGTTTTAGTAGTAAAAATGTGACTAAGTGTTCGAGTGAGTACTTGGAAATATTTAGGATAGTATGAGGGTGAAATTTGGCTAAGTATAGATAAAAATACGTTTGGGAAACTTGGGCCCAACACTTAGAATATTTGGGGCCTCACAGGAAAACACTACCAGGCAAAATACACCTCTTTGCGTCCCAAAGAGGACGCTGAGATAGAATTATACTAAAGCGCGCGCTCGGTGCGTTGTAGAGGGAGCATGTAAACCTCACTAGAATTCTTCACTTAAAAATTTATTATTGCTAATCTTTTGCTCTTAAATCGTGGTTAGACCCCTTTCACCTAATTTTGGCCCCTTGATCACAAATATGAAGCCAGATTTTCAAAATAATGAAAACCTTTTAAGATATACGAAAATTAAAATCATGGGCATTCCGAGGCATGTTTTTGTGCACTTTTTTAGGTCGTTACTTTACCATCCTTGACACATTCGTCTCCTTTAACTACATCTTTATCTGCAACTATCTCCTCACTAACATTTTCTACTTCAACTGGTATAGGAGGATCAATGGCGCTCTTGACACCATTAGTAGTAACCGCCATGCATTGCCCTTTATTCTATTGATTTTGAACTGTGTTGCTAGGCAATATACCCTTTTGACGTTGATTCAATTGAGTTGACGCTTGACCAAATTTTTCTCAAGATGCTTAATAGCCATAGAATGACTCTATCATTTGATTAATGCTTGGAATATCATATTTCATGCCCCTTAGAAATCATCTTGTGTCTCAGCCTTCTTCGACAAACGGTCAAACATCTCCTCGATTCTTGAATTGCTTGTACCAATATCTCGGTTATGTGGTGGCACATATGGACCAGTTCTGAAACCATCTCCTCGAACCCAATTGGCTTCTGGACCCCTTTTCCTATCATAATAACCACCTCGGTTGTCTCTATAAGCTCAATTTCTACCATAGTTTCGACCTTAGTTTCCTTGATCTTGGTGGAAATAGTCTTGATTGGACCTTGGGCATTGGTCCGAAAATCCCCCATCTGATCATTCACAAAGAAAGCATCCTCCTAAAAATAAGGTTGGTGAACTACTGCATTTGCTCTTTCCTGATTTAACTTGATCACAATATCCATGCTTGTGCGAGGTTGAGCAAGTTGTTGCATAATCTTCTCATTGATCATGGCTTGCCCTGAATAAATATTGATAGCACATGAGCTCCTCATAGAAGCTCCATCCCATTGTCCCCATGCACGATTCATCTTGACCACCAACTCCATACATTCAACAATCATTGCAAATGGTTGATCTAAAAACATGCCCCCCATACTGGTGTCTGCACAGGCTTTACTATTCTTATCACGGGCACGGTAGAAGATCTCCACCAAGGCATCATCAACTTTCTTATGGTTAGGGACACTCCGAAAACACTTATTTAAACCGCTTCCATGTAGTTCAAATTGAATCACTAGGAAGTAGCTCAAAGTTGTTGATGTGATCCTTTAACTTGAGCATCATCGATTTAGGGAAGTACCTCTCCAAAAAGGCCTTCTGTAAATCTTTCTAACCAGTGATTGAACTCTGTGGGAGCTCAGATAGCCATAATGCATTGCCTGTAAGAGACAATCAAAAAACATGAACTCCCACTTCATCCATAGACAAATTCTATGTCTTCATCCCACTCTTAAAAACAAATGCAATATCAAGTACCTATGTGGATCCTCTGATGGTAAGCCCACAAATAGCCCATGGTTTTGCAACATCTGAAGTAACCCACTAAAAACTGTCAACATTGTGTCAACTGGTAGTGGTGGCAACACAATAGCCACGGTCACATCCATAGCCATAGGGTTCAACCTAAACTTATTCTACCGGTAATGATTGTCATTGAAATCCTGAGGCTGTGGGATTTTCTCGAAAGGAGGTGGGTTTTCATTCCAAACATCATTATTAACATTTCGATTCAAAGTTGCATTATCCGCAATGTTAGCATTTTCTTGGGCCATTCTTCTTGTAATTCTTCGGATCTCTGGATCAAGTGGAGTTAAGGGATTGGCTTGACTCCTTGTGTTGGGCATAGACTAATAGTATACCCTGCAAAGAAACAAAAACAAAAAAAAAAGTAAAATACAAGGGAACTAAGGATTAACACTTGAATTACAATTACTAGTGAATTCAATTAAGTATAGCCGTATTTCCCGGCAACGGTGCCAAAATCTTTGATCACGCCAAAGTTACACCTCTTTTTTTAGGATAAAGCAGTCATTGTCAAATATAAAATCTATCCAAGGTTAGGCTGGAATATCACAGAGAACATGGAGACTCACAATGAATTCACCAATACGCAATTCAAGTAATTAACAACTCAATTCCCCAGAGGGGAGGTTTGCCATGTTCAATAAGAAAATAAGCTAAACAAACTGTCATAACAGACAATCAATAATGGTGAGCACATTATGTTCCCCTTGATTAACCAACTCAATATTCCCAGGTAACCCAATTCTTGACTAGAGTATAGCATGTAGGATGGCAATTTAAGTTCACCAAGCTATTTGTTCAAATGTGTGAGGTGAATTTCACAATGTTACATGGCCATCTCAATAGTGTGCAATACTAACTGCTACCCATAGTCCCAGTCAACCTCCCCTTGGCCCAGTTTGGTTGATTAGACGAGAACACATCATCGAATCATGTTAATCAATCTCTTTTTCTATTCATTACCACCTGAATCGAGAAGGTAACACTAGGAAATTTCTAATATTGGCCACCACTAGAAACATGAAAAATGAAGAGAATTGATTAAAACATGCAAATACCCATTCAAAGAATTGCAAATTATCCTGGTTTATTTGGTTAGATCTTCAAGGTTCCCACAATACCAAGTTGTGGATTTAGCTACTCATGCTATGGGTAGATGAAAAAATTATGAATTGTGTAAACATTATAAAACACTTACCCGATTGAATTGAAAAATAAGAAAATCCAAAATTAATTGAGAATCACAAGATTTGAAGATCCACTTAATTCAAAAGTGTCTTCTCCTCCAAAATTGAGGTCTCCAAGTACAAAACCCTAAAATTACTTTCCAATGATGTTCTCTACTGTACTCCCCTAACAAAACCTAAAAAGTACTATTTATAGTAATTACAATTTAGTCTTAAAAAATAGAAAAATTGTTGGGTGACTTTCTATGATAGGTTCGTACAACTCGTAAAGTCATTTACGAGTTGTATCGGGATCTTGCATTTAGCTTCTTGAATATTGGACTTCACTACCTGGATCCACTTTGCGAGTCGTAGACTGATTCACGACTCGTATTGCACTCTCATAACTTCATCTACATCAACTGATCCTTCATTGGAAATATTCATGAATCCTTTCTATATGACTCATAGAGTGATCTACTACTCATTTAGAGGTCTCGTATCGCTGAACTTTAGAAATCATACATCACTCGAATTTGTCACGAACCCCTCCACTATGACTCATAGAATGCTCTACAATTCGTAGACACTCTCATAAGTCACCAAAAACTAGAAAAGTCTGTATTTTAAGCATCAAATGTGCTGTATTTTGAAAGCACATCATTACCAGGGTCCCATGGAGGGCATATGG
This sequence comes from Solanum medicagineum, assembly GCA_026153255.1. Taxonomy (NCBI): domain Eukaryota; kingdom Viridiplantae; phylum Streptophyta; class Magnoliopsida; order Solanales; family Solanaceae; genus Solanum; species Solanum medicagineum. The sequence continues at coordinate 13,186 of JAPFFP010057749.1, read as the reverse complement.
TCTGTCAGGAGTCATACGATCTGTTTGGAGATATAAAGATTGTGTAGCCTTCTGTATTTCTATATTTAGACAAATCTTCACTGACAAAGTTCCGAGACGGTGATCCCATGCTTAGAAAATTTTCACATAAACGCGCATAAGAAGGACCATATGGTCCGTGAAGAGGTAAACAGCCCGTGAGGGGTTCAATGGTCCATGCCAAGCAAAATATATGGTTTTCAAGTCCAAGGTCACTCACACAAGCTACCACACGGTCCATAAAGTGCCACATGGACCCTTTTGGGTTCATGTTTGTGTGTGTCTATGTCATAAACTCCAAGGCTAAGGCCAACACTTACCCACAAGGCCAAGGGTCACCTCTAGGTCCCTCCACATGGCCCGTGGTGAGCCATACGACCCGCAGAGAGGCCCGAAAGACGTCACCTTGGTCAAAAACATTCCAGAATCAAATTCCAAGCACTATTGAGGTCACACCAAGTTTGGATCCCTACATCTCCTTTGAAACTACACGACCAGAAAATATTAGCCTCAAGCTTTTCTTGTACTTTGAAAACTTGTCGTAAATTCTTTGATCTCTAAATGTCTTGAGCACAATCATCAAATCCTACACATGTTATTCTATATTGTACAAGTTTACCAAAATGTCATGAACAAACACTATGATAAACCAATCTAGCTATGTCCTTAATACATAGGTCATCAAATCCACAAAGGCAATAGGGGTATTGATAACTTTATAAGACAACAAAAAAACATATGGAAGCAAGATCTGGTCCTAAATATGGTCTTAGGGATATCTACACCCAAATGCTAATCTGGTTACAACTCGATCTCAAATCAATACTACAAAACACTATGACAACTTGAAGCTTATAAAAAGGTTTATCAATATGAAGTATATGGTAATGATTTTTCACTATCACCTTATTCAACTACATATAATAAATGTAAATCTACATAATTGTGTCTTTCTTTTTAACATATAGGTGGGGGAACCACAAGAAGCTAAATACTAAGCTCTTTAAGCTAAGCAGGGTTATCCCATAAGTTGGAGTATAAACAGTCTTAGTGCGCAATTCCAAGTCAATGGCAAAGTCTATCACTATCTTGAGTTAGGACAACTAGGTCGGTAGGAAATACTTCTACAAACTCGTGAACAACATGAATTGAATAAATAGATGAAACTTCTCCACCCACATCCCACACAAGCTAAATAAGCCAAGAAAGATCTAGCTACTAACCTCTGGGTCTTAAACATCCCTTCCACAATGTAGGTGGTATACAAGACATGGCTAAGGTAACTGTCTTACCATAATAATCCAAGATTGTGTGAGCAAGGGACAACTACTCCACGCCCATTATCACATCAAAATTACACATGTCAAGAAAAAATATAAACCCTAGAATCCCACCTCTATAATGTCATCAACTTAGATCTTTATGTACAATGCACTACTAAAGAATCACCTACTGATGTAAATACGAGAAATGGTGCTACCAAAGGATAAAAACTCACACCCAACTGGGGAGAAAAATGATCGACACATTAGGAAAAACTAAAGCTTGGTTCAAATAAAGATTAAGCAGCTTACTAGCATTTAAGAATCATACAAGTAATGACATCATCTGATGACTCAGCCTCGGCCCTCGTGAGAGAGACCTATAAAAGGAATTGGTTGCCCTTGCCACAACCATCAGTCATAACACTTGAACTACTATCCTGTGACTATCTGATGCACTCTGGCAACCACTCATATGATCCTGACCCTGATCTCTAATCCCTGGCTAAAGGTGATGTTCCTGGAGCGGGTCAGGCTTTCTACGTGATAGAACTGGTCATCCTCCTTTGGTGGTATTTTTTGGACCAATGATCTATATCACTAAGATCATAGAACCCTTAGGAAGAATGACCTAGGAAATAATGGCCATTATAGCTTATAGTACCTGTGTCGTAGCCCCTCAAACTATCAGACGTATAATATGAAAAACCCTCAAGCAAATTATGTTACATCCCTCACTATTTTTCATATAATATATGGAAAGCCACCATAACCTAAGGCACCTTGATGATGCTGATCACCTGTGATGCATGAATTGAGGCCTTGATCGGCTAATTAGATTGCCCAGCATAAATAGTTGTTGGCAACTATCAAGGTGTCTGTAGGCCTTTAAAGAGACCTTCTATAGATTCCTTCATGCCAAGACCTCTTGTCACTACCCATTGGGCCTCATGTTGGAGTAGCTCAAATGTGCAGATGTTGTCAACTATGTCTAAAAGGAATGACCCACTTCAATAAAGGAGTGCATCAAAAATTCAAAGTTATAACCTAAAGAATGGATAGAACACTGGACTCTCCCCCTCCTCTATAGAAAGAATCATAGTAGCATGTTGGGAGATGTCACGATCCAAGCGTAGTGCCTAGACGTGACACGACAAATGTGGAACCCGAAGGAACCCCAAACAAGCCTCTTAGCATATCAATCAGACATCATTGGTCATGGAAGCAAAATAATACAAACAAGAGATATAAATAAGACAAAATGTGACTAAGGGAAATCTTGAATATAAACAAAGCATAAAGAGTCAAGCTTATGACATAAATACATCATAATATTCCAACAACACCACTAAACTTAGAATGGAGCGGTGGCCAAGACACTTTCTTAGCTCACCCTCAAAATATCAAATGTGCAACATAATGAATTCTTGGAGGTATCAAGAGAAAGTAGATAGTGTCCCCGTAAATGAGTACTCGCCAAGCTTATCTTCGAATAATCTCACTAGTCACGTGGAGGATGATCAAGAGGAGCTTTGGTCCCTACATGGTAATATCGTGTAGGAAAAAAGTATGCGTTAGTATGTTTGAATATAGTAAGTATGTAGGATGCAATGCAACATGAAATAAGCTAACATAGTCAAAATTCATAGTAATAGGCAATAGATAAGCATAATCTCAACATGGCATAGCATGATCAATGCTTGGCATAGAACATGATACATATGTAGGAAGTAACCTCAATGACAAAGAATAAGACCAAACGAGTTAAGAATAAGACCAAGCGAGTTACAACATGGAATCCCAATGATTATCCGTCATCGGTAAAGAGGTGGTCTACTTGCCAAGCCAAATCATACTTCACCTTATGGGAGCCTATCCCATTTTGGATAAGTAACCCCCCTTATGGGAACCTATCCCATTTCGGGGTGGATTTTATGATAAAGTGCATTAGATTGATGCACTAGTATAGCAAGGGTATAACATAATCCTATGTTGCCACATGGTTTGAGGAAAGGAGTATGGACCCTTGAAGATAGTCCACGGCGACATCCAATCCATCGGTGGTAAGTCTAATCCCATGGAATACTTGAAATAATCATAACTTTAATAACATGTAATAAACATGGAACCATAACATGACTAGCTCTTAAACATACTTGACCTCTAATGGTGATCCTAACTTGAAACACGAGAATAGATCATAATCATAATCATACATGAACCCTTGATTTAACATGTATGGCTCACAATGTAAATCTTGAAAATAGGGCTTAACTTTACACTTGCATAATCATAGATAAATTCATGAATTCATAACATACTTGATAGCCCATATTCATCATGAAGTCACTTGACTTGTAAAGCATGTAAATAACATGATAATTCTTGACTTGACATTTCATCATACACTTGGTGGGCACATATGAATGCATGTTCAAATCATGAAAAAATTCAAGAGTATAGATCATGAAATAGTAAAATAAATGTAAATCAGCCCACCAACATCATGATAAATCCCCATCATGGGTAACTTGTAAACCATATCAAAACTTCATAATAATACATAGATCTCATAGCTTCGAGCATGTTTAGTCTCAAAATGAATATTCATACATAATCAACAATATTTGACAAAACCCCAACATATTGCATGCTAATATTTCATAATAATATGAAACGACCCCAAAAAGTACCCAAAAATGTGCCTCGGAAATGCCCGAAATCGTAATTTTCATATATCACAAAATCCATGCATGATATCGAAAATCTTTCATATTCTTTATCATGGGTCAAATAAAGTGGAAAATGGGTCTAATCCAGATTTGTGAGCAGCCGTAGCAAAATATGAAAATCGCAAAAATGCAATTTTCAGTGTGCATCTGCGCCCCTAGCGTGACGCGTCAAGGGCGCACTTCTGTGTATTTTTGTGCAATATTTTTCTATATCAGTCCAAGACTTTTGGGTCTTGGGCCTAAGTATTCCCATTTGTGAAAATACCTATACTTAGCCTTATTTCACCCCCATATCATTCAAGATATTCCCCAATGCTCACTCAAACACTTAGATAAATATTTTACTCCAAATTCAAGTCCTAAAACTCATCCAGATCATAAGGTTCTCACTCATGTTTCATGTCTCCATTTCAAATCTTCTTCAAGAAATTCTCCTAAGATAAGGTGTATGGGTTTCTTTCATGGGTTCCTTTCACCATGGTGCCCAAGCGTCATTTTACTTAAAATTGCATGATTTAAAGTTGATTTACTCATGGGTCTTACTAACTATGAATTTCACTGCACAGTATGTTAGTATTTCATGAAATTATGATAGTTCTAGCATGTTTTGAGCTAGGAATCTAAGATCTATTGTGAGATTTGAGGAAGGGTTTCGATGTATATTGCTTCAGGGTGTTACCATGTATCTATTGATAGTTTTACATTGAAATTTCTAGCATGATTCAACTCTTGAATTGCATGGTTTTACACTAGCATTACACACCCGTCAAGTGTTTGATAAAATGTCCGGCTATGATTTCTTAAGGAATTAAAGGGCCAATTCATGTTTCATGAGTTGAATAGTACTATATGGTGATGAAAAGTAATATAATATTTATAGTGTTGGGAATTGACCAAGCCTCACTCTAGAGGTTGTAGGCCTGGGTAACTATGTTGAGGGGTTTGTACCTCGATCGCCTCGCTAGAGAGGTGGTAGGCCCATGCAACCATGTCGAGTGGTTTGTATCTTGATAACCATGTTTGGGGATTAGTACCTCATCAACCAAGTTGGGGCCTTTGTACCTCATCAACAATGTTGGGGTGTTTGTACCTCATCAACCAATTGAGGGGTTTCTACCTCATTTGCCTCTTCGAAGGGGAGGTAGGCCTTGGATATTCACTAATAATGGTCACTCCTTACACATGTATAATGTTCTATATAAGCATGGTTTACTACAAGCATATTCAATGCATGTCATCTTGTTATATGCTACTCATTGCCTATGCTTATGCATTTCAATTATGTTGCTTATCTATTATTGCATTGCATCGTACATACTTATTACATGAAAATATACTAACACATACTCTATGCCTATATGATGTCACCATATAGGAACTAGCGCCCCACTTTAGTATCCTCTCGCACGTGGCTACTACATCTCCCCCAAGATGGTTTACTTGTCACCCTTACTTATTATGAATTAGACTATGAACTATGTCAAGGTTTCATAAACTTGTGACTATTTGAGCATGTTTTGAGCTATGAATATATGGACTATAGTTTGATTTGATGAAGGCTTTTGATGTACTGCATGGGGGTATTACCAAGTGTTGGTGGGTTGTATTACATTGGATTTTCATGCATGATTTCACTCTTGGATTACATGATCTTACACTAGCATTACACACCCACCAAGTGTTTGATAAATGTCTAGTTCTGAATTCTTGAACTATTGATGATCCATTGCATGACTATGAATTAAGTGACTCTATTATGATGGAAGGAAGGTAAGTGTATGATGATTTCATGAAAAATATCTATTGTGATTAAAGTTTACCAGTTGCCTAGTTCCGGGGGGTAGTAGGCCCGAACTACCACATTGAGGTGTATATACTTCACTCACCTAACTGGGGGGAGGGGTGATAGGCCCATGCTACCATATTGAGGGATATATATCTCATTCATGTAGCTTGAGGGGTGGTACTCCGGTGCTACCACATTTGGGTGTATATACCTTAATTGCATCAACAAGCAGGTAGTAGGCCTTGGTTATGTAAAGATGGTCACCCTCTTCACACGTAGTAAGCATGTTTTACTTCAAGTACCATCCATTTATGTCATATTGCTAAATTTAAACGTAATAACACATACTCTATGCCTACTTAATGTTACCATGTAAGTTTCAGAGAACCAATTGACCATCCTCCACCTCGTGGCTAGTATAATTTCTCCCAAAGCTAGTTGGTGAGTCCTTAATTCCAGGGATAATGACTTTGATCTTATGATATGTATTAAGGCTCTCTTTCTTTTATTGTATACTTATGATTACGAGGGTGAGCCTGGTTGCTTGTCTTGGCCCCCATTCTTATCTATGTAGTAGAGGTGTTGTTGGAAGAGCAACGCAATTATGTAATGAGCCTTGACTCTCTGTATTTAATGACGTCTCTTGTTATGAAAGGTTTTCCCGTAGCCCCTTTCGCCCTTATTTTCACTCCTATTTACGTTGTTTAATTGCTTCCGCAACCAGTGAAGTGTAATTATATGTTAAAGAGTCTTGTTTGGGGTCCCTTCGGGTTCTCCATTCGCCATGTCACATCTAGGCCCTAGGCTTGGATCGTGACAGTTGTGGGAACCTTATGAGGTATCTACCCCCATTGCTGAGTCCATTGTTGCTAAAAGAGTCTACAAAAATTGTCCCGTGTTCATTTTGCATAAATCATCCCTTGTTATTTTGTTGAATTAGATATGATAGATTTTGATGTCTTTCTTGGGATGGATTAGTCACATGTTTACTATGCTTCTATTGATTGTAGAACCCATAGGGTTAAATTCTAATTCCCAATGAACCCATCGTTGATTTAAAAAGTTGTGATATGGTGGTCAATGGTAAATCCATTTCTTGTCTTAAAGCCCAAAAGTTGATTTTTAAGGGTTATCTCTATCACCTTGCGAGTGTTAGGGATGTTGGCTCCAATGTCCTTCCAATTGACTCAATTCTGGTGGATAATGAGTTTCCTGATGTCTTTCCCGATGAGCTTCCTGATGTTCCTTCTGAAAGGGAAATAGATTTTGGTATAGACCTCCATCCCGATATTCAACACATTTTTATTCCCCTTTACCATATGGCCCTGGCGAAGTTGATGGAATTGAGAAATTGAGGCCTAGTAAATAACCTTGGGGTGCACCGGTGTTGTTTATGAAGAAGAAGGATAATTCTCTTAGGATGTGCATTGATTATCGACAACTTAATAGAGTCACCATAAAGAACAAGTACCCTCTACCAAGGATTAATGACTTTTTTGATCAACTTCAAGGGGCTAGTCACTTTTCTAAGATAGATCTTCTTTTCGGGCATCACCAAGTCAAAGTAAGGGAGTGTGACATTCCTAAGATGCTTTTCGGAACTAGATATGGGCATTTTGAATTTGTAGTTATGTCCTTAGCTAACGCACCGACTATATTTATAGACAACATGAATAGGGTCTTTAAAACCTTGACTTGTTTGTGGTGGTTTTTATTGATGACATCTTGATTTATTCCCATATTGAGGAGGAACATATGGATCAGTTGACGGTGGTGTTGCGAATCTTAAGGCAGGAGAGGTTGTATGGAAAATATGAGAGATGTGAGTTTTTGTTGAAAGAGATTGCTTTTCTAGGGCATGTGTTGTCGGATTATGGCATTTAGACGGATCCTAAGAAGATGGAGGTGATTAGAAATTGGCCTAGACCTTTGACTCCATTTGATATTAGTAGATTCTTGGGTTTGGCGTGTTATTACCAGATATTTATTTGTAAATGGTTTCTCTTCTATTGCTTCTCCTATGACTACGTTGACACAAAAGAAGGCGACCTTTGTGTGGACCGATGAGTGTGAGAAGATATTCTAAACTTTGAAAGATAAGCTTGTCTCGGCTCCTATCTTAGCTCTATCGGAAGAGTTGGAAGGATTTATTATATATTGTGATGCCTCAAGAATTGGTTTGGGGTGTGTTTTGATGCGTAGTGGTAAGGTGATCGTGTATTCCTCTAGACAACTTATGGTGCATGAGAAGAATTATCCAACCCATGATCTTGAATTGGCTTTCGTGGTATTTGCTTTGAAAATCTGGCGTTACTACTTGCATGCGGTTCATGTTGATGTGTTTACCGACCACAAGAGTCTTCATTCTGTGTTCACCCAAAAAGATCTTAACTTGAGACAAAGAAAGTGGTTATAACTCCTTAAAGATTATGATATGAGTGTGCATTATCACCCTGGCAAAGTTAATGTTGTCGCCGATGCTCTAAGTAGGGTGTCTATGGATAGTCAAGCTCATGTTGATGATAGTGACAAAGAAGTGGCTAGAGAGGTTCACTGGTTGGCTAGAGTGGGGGTTAGGTTGGATGAACTTGATAATGATGGTGTAGTTGTTGTTAATGGTTCTAAGTGTTCCTTGATTGAAAAGGTAAAGACAAAACAAGATTTTGAGCCCACCTTGCTGGAATTGAAGGACTTGGTGAGAGATGGTAAAGTGGAGGTTTTCTCCCAAGGGGTAGATGGTGCCCTTGGGTACCAAGGTAGATTTTTTGTGCCAAATATGGGTGATTTGAAAGAATTAATCTTGAAGGAGCCCCAAAATTCATCCTATTCCATTCACCTCGGATCTATAGAGACTTGAGGGAAGTGGATTGGTGGGGTGGTATGAAGAGAGACATTGCCAAGTTCATATCCTGGTGTCACAATTGCCAACAAGTAAGCCAAACATAAAAGGCCGAGTGGCCTAGCCCAAGAAATAGAGATTTCTACTTGTAAAGTAGGAAGAGATCAACATGGATTTTGTGGTTGGGTTGCCTAAGACTAGGAAACATTTTGACTCTATTTGGGTTGTGATGGATAGAATGACAAAGTCGATTCACTTCCTACCGGTTAAGACCTCTGATGGTGCCGACGATTATGCCAAATTGTACATTCATGAGTTGGTTAGATTGCATTAGGTGCCTTTGTCTATCATTTTGGATCGTGGTGTTCAATTCAATTCTCACTTTTGGATGTCCTTCCAAAGAGCTTTGGTACCCAGGTTAAGCTTAGCACAACCTTTCATCCAAACACATGAGGATATGCTTAGAGCTTCTGTTTTGTAGTTCAAGGGTAGTTGAGATGAACATCTTCCACTCATTGTGTTTGCTTACAGCAATAGCTACCACTAAAGCATTTGTATGGATCCTTTTGAAGCTCTTTATGGTAGGTGTTGTAGATCCCCGGTTGGGTGGTTTAAAGTGGGGGAAATGGCTTTTCTAGGTCCGAATTTGGTCATGGGAGCCTTAGAGAAGGTGCACTTGGTTAGGGAGAGATTGTAAATAGCCCAAAGTAGACAAAATTCCTATTTCCGATGTCAAGAGAAGAGATCTTGAGTTTAAGGTTGGTGATTGGGTCTATTTGAAGGTCTCACCCATGAAGGGTGTGGTCTGGTTTATCAAGAAGGGGAAGTTAAGCCCAAGGTTTGTAGGGCCTAATAAAGTTTTGAGGAGAGTGGGTAAGGTTGCATATGAGTTGGATTTGCCTATGGAAATGAACATGGTTCATCCGGTCATCCATGTGTCCATGTTGAGAAATTGTGTGGGTGACCCAAGTGCTATAGTGCCATTGGATATTTTGGGTGTTGTAGAAGATAATTTGACTTTTGAGGAGGTCCCGGTGGAGATTTTGGATATACAAGTGAAGAGATTGAGAAACAAGGATGTAACTTCCATTGCATGTATTCATGTTTATGTTGACAAGTCTAAGGTGATTTTTGAAATTCATGTTGAATTTTTTGAAAACGATGGTCAAATAAGTTTGTTGCATTCATGTCGATCTAAAATCTTCATGATCACTTCTCTTATGTTCGTTTCTCTTATATTCAGGGACGAATGCTCCCAAGGGGTAGATATTGAAAAGCGCCAAAAATGTGCTTCAAAAATGCCCTTAATCGTAATTTCCATGTATCCAAAAATTAGTGCATGTATCGAAAATACGACTTCATATTCTTGATTAGGGGGAAACATTAAGCGGGGAATGGGTATAACCCCAATTTTAGAGGACCCATAGCGATAAATGATTTTCGCCAAATTTTCGAAGATAGAATGGGTAGGCGATGGATCCACGACGCAGATCTATCATGGAGCAGTGTTAGCACTTACTTAATTTCTATTATGACCTAAGGGCATTGGGGACACGACCCCATCCATGCCCACTTATGAATGAAAACACGTATACTTATCAATTTTTCAACTCCGTATCACTCAAAAGCCCTCTCTAAAACCTCTCAATCATTTTATCAAAATTCCCACCCAAAGTCAAGTGTCTCAAGCTTAATTCCAGATTTTGATAACTCCACTCAAGCCTCAAGTCTCCTTCAAGTCTACATCAATGAATACCCAAATTTAGGTATGTGGGTTTCATCCATTGGGTACTTTCACCAATGGTGCCCAAGCTTCCTATTTTATGAAAATTTTGTGATTTCAAGTTGTACTACTTATGGGTATCTGTTATGTCAAGAGCGCATGAGGAACCTAAAGGGACCCAAAGAAAGCCTCTTAATATATCATTGGTCGCGGAAGCAATTAAAAACAAAATAAGAGTAGAAATAAGGAAAAAGGGCTAAAGGAATACTTTCATAACATAAGCACTAAGCAAGAGAGTCAAGGCTCAATACATAACATGTCCAACAACACCTCTACTACATAGATGAAAATGGGGGCCGAGACAAGCAACCAGGCTCACACTCGTAGTCAATACATACATAAAAGAAAGATAGTCTTAGAACATAGCATGAGATCATAAACATCGTCCCCAGAATGGAGGACTCACAGAAAAGCTTAGGAGAGATCGTATTAGCCACGTCCAGGAGGATTATCCAGTAGGGTGCCGGTTCCTACATGGTGTATCATGTAGGCATAGAGTATGCGTTAGTATATTTGAATATACTAAGTATGTAGGATACAATGCGACAAGAGTTAACATAATCGAAATGCATAAGCATAGGCAATGAGTAACATATAATAATATGTCATGAATTGAAGATGCTTGTAGTAAGCCATGCTTATATAGAACATAATACATATGTAAAGAGTGACAATTGTTAGTGAATATCCGAGGCCTACCATCCCCTTGGAGAGGCGAATGAGGTACAAACCCCTCAATTGGTCGATGAGGTACAAACCCGCCAACATGGTTGATGAGGTACAAACCTCCCAACATGGTTGATGAGCTACAAACCCACGCAACATGGTTATCAAGGTACAAACTCCTCAACATGGTTGCACGTGCCTACCATGTCCCAAGCGAGGCGATCGAGATACAAACCCCTCAACATGGTTAACTGGGCCTACCAGCTCCCGAGTGAAGCTTGGTCAATTCCCAACACTATAAAGATAAAATCATATACATACATTTCTTTCATCATCCTATAGTTATTCAACTCATAAAACATGCATTGGACCTTCAATTCCTTAAGAAATCATAACGGGACATTTTATTGAACATTTGGTGGGTGTGTAATGCTAGTGCAAAACCATGCAATTCAAGAGTGGAATCCTGCTAGAAATTTAAGTGTAAAACTACCAATAGATACTTGGTGACATCCTCAAGCAATATACATCAAATCCTTTCAGCAAATCTCATAATAGATTTTACATTCATAGCTCAAAACATGCTAAAACTAACAAAATTTCATGAAATCCCAACATAGTGTTCAATGAAATTCATAATAAGATCCATGAGTAAATCAACTTTAAATCATGCAATTTTAAGTAAAAGGAAGCTTGGACATCGTGGGTGAAAGGAACCCATGAAAGAAACCCACATACATTAGCTTAGGAGAATTTCTTGAAGAAAACTTGAAATGGAGACTTGAAGCTTGCGTGAGAACCTTAAGATCCGGATGAGTTTTGGGACTTGAAGTTAGAGTGAAATAATTGGCTAAGTGTTTGAGTGAGTATTGGGGAATGTCTTGAATGGTATAGGGTGAAATAAGGCTAAGTATATGTATTTTCACCCATGGGAAAACTTAGGCCCAAGACCCAAAAGACTTGGACCAAGATAGAAAAACAGAGCACAAAAATACACAGAAACGCACCCTTGGCACGTCACTCTAGGAGAGCGGATGTACACTAGAAATTGCATTTTTGTGATTTTAAAATTTTGCTACCGGTGCTCTTAAATTGAAGTTAGATCCATTTGTCGCTAAATTTGACCCCCTGATAAAGATTTTGAGATACATGAAAATTACGATTCCAGGCACTTACGAGGCATATTTTCGGGCACTTTTTGGGATCGTTTCAAAATCTCCCCTTGGGGACATTCATCTCCAAATGTTAAAGAAACATATATGATACACGTAAACATGAAAATTTCAGCCCACATAAGGATGCAACAATGCACTTAAACATTATTTCAAAAACCTCAACATAAACAGAGAAGAGGATTACAAGCTTGGGAGACAAGGTGAAGGCTGAATGAAATTTTAGAGAAAGACTAAAATTACTCGTTCCCTCCCATGATACAAATGAGAGCCTTTTATAGGCCTCTGAAAATAAATTAGTCCATCTTGAACTTACAGATGGAAGGCTAAGATTTTGCCGACACTCTTTGTGGGCATATTAACAAACAGTAGACAGAGACGGCTCCATGTGGCCGACAGAGAAAAGTAAAGATTCCTTGTGCTTTTTCTTTTTTGAAAATTTAGCACGGATACAGACAGCAGCTTAATAATTTAACGGCTAGTGCTTTCACCACTATCCTAGCTATTAATTATTATATTCATTGGATTCCTTTTAGGAATAGAAAGAGTCCAAAAAAAAAGATAATTCTGGTTCTTTGAACCTCTATCTTTTTCAAAGGTCTTCTGTCCTATTCATAATAGGTGTCCAAATATGCTTGGTCTAGGTAAGCTTGTGTGATTCCCTTAGGATAACACATATCTCCATTATTGGATGAGTCAGATGAAGCATCTTTTACTTCCTTCAGGAGCAAGTTGATTTGTTCTTCATCTTGATCTTCTAAATCATTTAACGCCTGTTCAAGTTTCTTCTTCAGAGCTGCTTTAGATAGTTTCTTCCAAGGAGACCGGACGACGGCTTTTCCTTTTGCAGGAGGAGGAGTTTTGGGTTTAGGAACCCAACCTTTGACTTTAATCTCCTTAGATAAATATCTAATTCGATTAAACTCAG
>JAPFFP010057742.1:0-27987 GCA_026153255.1 Solanum medicagineum | reverse complement strand
CATGAAAATCTTGAAATACATCTAATGGATGTAGTTACAGCTTACCTTTATGGTTCACTTGACAGTGAAATTTACATGAAAATCCCTGAAGGATTTAAATTGCCCGAGGCATGTACTAAGTCTCAAGAAATATCCTCAGTCAAATTGCAAAGATCATTATATAGTCTGAAAAAATCAGAGCGAATGTGGTACAATCTCCTTAGTGAATACTTGATAAATAAAGGCTATATAAATGATGCCATTTGTCCATGTGTTTTCATTAAAAAAAGGATCAGGGTTTGTAATACTCGTTGTTTATATTGATGATATAAATCTCATCGAAACTTCTGAAGAGATCCAAAAGGCAATTGAATATTTAAAGAAAGAATTTGAGATGAAAGATTTCGAAAAGATAAAACTTTGTCTAGGTCTGCAAATTGAACATTTGGCAGACGGGATTTTCGTTTGTCAATCTACCTATACTGAAAAAATCTTAAAACAATTCTATATGGACAAAGCACATCTATTAAGTACTTCAATGGTTGTTAGATCGCTTGAACCGAATAAAGATCCATTCTGTCCTCCAGAAGAGGATGAAGAACTCCTTGGTCCTGAAGTACCATATCTTAGTGCTACTGGAGCACTTATGTATCTTAATAATTCAACTAGACCTGATAGAATGTTTTCTGTTAATTCGCTAGCAACATAGTTCTTCCCCAACAAGAAGGTATTGGAACGGTATCAAGCATATTTTGCGATACCTGAAAAGTACAATTGGCATGAGTTTGTTTTATACTAACAACGGCTGTGTAGACCTTGTTAGTCATGCAGATGCAGATTATTTACCAGATCCATATAAAGCCCGATCTCAAACAGGCTATCTGTTTACTTACGGAGGAACTGCTATATCATGACTATCTACAAAGCTATCTGCTATTGCTACTTCTTCAAATCATGCTGAAATCATAGCAATTCATGAAGCAAGTAGAGAATGTGTGTAGTTGAGATCGATGATACACTCCATCCAGGAGAAGTGTGGACTGAAAAATGATGGCAAAGTATCCACGGTCATATTTGAAGACAATGTTGCGTGCATAGCTCAGTTGAAAGGTGGCTTCATAAAAGGAGACAGAACAAAACACATTTTCACCAAAATTATTTTTCACACATGATCTTCAGAAGAAAGGTGATCTTGATGTATAACAAGTTCTTTCGAGTGACAATCTTGCAGATTTATTCACTAAGGCATTACCAACATCTCATTTGAGAAGCTAAGATATAAGATTGGAATGCACCATCTCCAAAGTATCAAATGATGTTTTCATCAGGGGGATGATATGCGATGTATTCTTTTTTCCTTAGGCAAGATTTTATCCCACTGAGTTTTCCTTGTAATATATTTAATGAGGCAACTAATGATGCATATTAAGGTCACAGTAGAACCCTTCTTTTACATAAACAATTTAGGGGGAGTGTTGTGAAAGGAAATTATTTTTTGTCAACGTTGGTGGTAAGTTGGTAGAAATTGTCTATTATGTTGTAGAACTCAAATGAAAATTGTCCATTTAGAAGTCAAAGGAGGTGGCTTACATATACATATTTTAATTAGATTTGTAAACCTTGGATAGTCATGTCTTGGCTATATATATGTGAGAATTTGCAGATGAAAGGATATACTAAGAGAAATAATATACTGCAATACTTCTCCATTTTGTTCCAGTTTTATTCCTTCTTAAAATTATTCTAGTAATTCCATATTTATTTTATAACATATTCATATTTTTCCATCTCACTTTTTGATTGTTGCATTTATTTTAAAATTTTGGCCCTACTTTTTTGTTTTGTTTTTATAAAAATCACCTCATTTTCTCGTTATCAATTAATTATGATCACAGACTAATCAAAGAGCAAGAGTTGTAAGAGCAACAAAAAAGCACTTTTCAAAGGAATTTTAAAAGGTTAGTCATTTCATATATTATTTGGTGTTAAATCAATATAGTGACCCGTTCTATCGATATTGAAATAATTGCGGTAGAGGCGTAAGAGATTTAATTTTTGTTTTCTTTTTGATATAAATTTGAGCCCAAAATGGAAATTACTTAATTTGTTGTAACATCTCAGACCTTCCGACTAAGATTTCAAGTCTTCCCATATGTATAGATAGACTCAAAATCAATAAAATTTAATTTCTCATAGGTCTTAAGGTAAATTCTTTAGTGTAGGAATGAATTAGGCATGAACTAAAGTCGTGCTAAACCTCTAACACAAAAATGAGTTGAAAGTATATCAGGATCAACTTCAAAAAACACCATTCCTAGGATATAAAGAGTTAAGTGGCCTGTGACCTTTTAATTGACCTATCAATTAAAGGTATTCAAGTCTTTTTTTTAAGCCATTGATAGATCATTACTAGAAATTATGGTGATTTTATCAAAAGATTTCAGTGCTGAAAAGTTGAGGTCCACTGTAGCGGCCATGAGGCCATCGTAGTGGATGCCATCAACCTTTTATGCCCAAATCACGTCTTTTAGACCTTATTTCCTCCCTTACATTCAGGAGTTTGTCCTAAAGCTTGAGAGGAGCAATTTCCTAACCACTTGGGTGATCTTGTAAGATTACTACTCCTAACACTCTTCAATTTATGGAATAATCAAAGAGAGAAGTACTAAAAAGATCCTTGAATTTGGCACGAATCATTAGTTTCGTCCCTAAACTATTGATAGGCTTAAAAATACCCCTCAACTTAGCGACCTAACCTTAAATACATTCCTCCTATTTTATACACACAAATGTGTCATTCACGCGCTATACGTGGCTTAGAAACACCATTCAACTTGAAAAATTAAGTTTAATACAACCCTTAACTTGGCGAACTAAGCTTAAATACACTCCTTGTCACGCCCCTGGAAAGGGGCGGACCCAAGACGTGGCAGGCGCCCAGAGACTATTGCTAGTCCCCAAGCGAACCACTTGGCCTCATCACATTCGTCCATTTACACATTCTACAAATTAACGGAAGACATAAGGAATAAATGGGCACATCAAATCTTCTAGTCTCAGATAATAATATAATGAAAGACTAGTAGAAAGAAACTAGCTCACAAGTTCCAACATTAACATCTGACTCTAGTCTATGAAGCCTCTATCACTATTAGGTGGTACAAATAACAGACCCATGGCTACCTCAATCAAAATAAAAAGATAAGCAAAACTAACTCTAAAGCATGATGAAAATAATGTAATGAATCCTCCGAAGTAGGGAGGCTCACCAATCTGCTGAACGCTCGAAGGTCCTCAACGATTCGCCTACTGATGACCTCTATCCTGTGTATCTACATCATAATATGATGCAGTCCAAAAGGAGACGTCAGTATTTGTAATGTACTAGTATGTAAAATAGCTGAATGAAACCAAAGCAGGTAGAATAATATAGAAACAACAATCAACATCAAGGATAGTAAAAATCAACATGTCAAATGTCTATCTAAAGCAAGAATAGAGAGTAGAGAAGTGACCCATCAACTCATCAACCACATCAAACTCAACTCATAAGGACTCATCTCAACTCATTTCATCTTAACTCATCTCATCATCTCATCTCATCTCATCTCATCTCATCTCATCTCATCTCGACTCAGATTATACAGTTTGGGAACTTTCTGAGAGTTTCTCTTAGCCGATAACAACCACTTATGAGCCAAGGGTTGTACCATAATCACACTGATGTTGCAACAGTTGTCCCGTACTTTCTAGGTATGGAACAAATATGATCGACAAGGAATCTGAACTCTGCCATCCTCTATTGATTTCAGGGAAGTAAACTCGAGAGGGGACCATGAGATGTAATAGTTTAATCTTTTCCTATGCTGGGCCGACGTAGGTAATGAGTGCAAGTGGGACTCACTCTTACTCATTTCGGTGCTGGATACTCCTTCCAAGTCTCAATGCTCATAAGACTCCTCGTCACCATCTCAAGTAGCCTTATGGAGGCACTCATCGTCTCAATTGGTCTCATGGAGAATCTCATTATCTCAATTAGTCTCATGGAGACTCTCATTATCTCAATTAACTCAAACTCAAGTGTCCTGTATTATTTCAAAAACTTTAACTTATCTCAATGTACTCAATTCTCCTATAAGAACTCAAGGACTCAGATCATCAATTAGAAGAAGTAGTTTAGATATAACATCAATAACTCAATTATGAAGATTCATAGGATCATCAAGCTTCAATAATTCAACCTCATACTCACATCAAGATTCCCATCATCATACTCACATCAAGGCTCTAGACTCCATCCCTAGGTTCATTCATGCATGCTTTCAAAAGTTAACATATAGGGTTTATACAATATCTCATGAAAAGTATTCAATTCAAGAGAACAAGTTTATGATGATCATCAACATATGAAAATAGATGTAATAGATACAATTTTCAAGGAAATAATCGAGAAAGTATTTCAAGAAACATATATGGGACTCATGGACTCTCAACCCATCTATGACCATCTATAGGGCACATGGGATAACAATCTCATGCTTTTGTTTAGACTTACATACCTGGAATAAAGCTCCTCAAATCACCCGTCAAGAATTCTCCAATCTCACGTTCTTCTTTCTTCTCTCTCTCAAGCCCTAACTTTCAAGTGTTGTGAAGAAGGACTTAGAATGGAATTTTTTACTCTATTTACTCCTCAAAACGACCTATATTGGTCGTGGGTTAAGTTTAGAAAAGGTGGAAAAAAGTTTAGAAATCCCCTTAAAAGATTTAAAATTTGTAAACTTGGTGGAACAGGTCGGGATAACAGGTTCGCGATGCGAACCTGTCGCGCACCTGTGAATTTTGAAGATTTAATTCCATGGAAAAATTGAGGAAATATATAAGTGTGGGTCCACGTCGCGGCCCTATCGCGTACCCTTACTATTTCTGGTAAATTTTGTGAAAATTATTTTTCGATCCGGTAGCTCTTAAATCAGATTGAGACCATTTTCTAACTCAATTTTCCGCACTGATCGCAATTGCGGTCTTGGATTTCCTATCTGAGCTTGGGAAAATACATTATGCGCACGTCTCTATTCTAGGGGGTATCTTGGTAATTTTACTGGATGTTACATCATCTCCCCCTTGGTATCATTCGTCCTTGAATTATGAGTAAGGGTGGATATCCAGGCATGAATAGACTCGAACTCCTCTCAATATTCAATCTATCAATCTATTTTTCAACTCCTCATTTCTATCAACAATCTCTACTTGGACTCAAGAGTAGACAATCAATTTGGTCAAGGGTAAGAACTTTACCTTCAACATTCTCATCCAATAGTACGAATAGATGCAGATATTTTGCTTTTATCTCTTCCTTAGCTTCCCATGTGGCCTCCTCAACGAATTGATTCCTCTACAGGACTTTGACTGAGACTATCTCTTTGGTTCTCAATCTGCGAATCTGATGATCAAGGATTTGGATCAGAATTTCTTCGTAGATCAAACTATCCTTCACTCCGATGTTCTCCACAGAGATTACCAAGTTAGGATCTCGCAAGCATTTCTTCAACATCGACACATGAAACACTAGATGAATACCATCTAACTCGGAAGGCAGCTCTAATTCATAGGCAACCTTCCAAATCCTCTTCACAATCTGACAGGGTCCAATATAACGTGGACTTAATTAGTCCTTCTTCCCAAATCTCATGACACCCTTCATAGGTGACACTTTCATATATATCCAATCGTTCACTTCAAACTCCAAATCTCTCCCCCTCACGTCATTGTAGGATTTCTGGTGACTTTGCGCAGTCTTCAATTGCTCTCTAATGATCTTAACCTTCTCCATTGTTTGATGGACAAGGTCCAGCCCAATCAACTCTACTCCTCTAACCTCGAACCACCCAATTGGTAATCTACACTCCTCCCATGAAAAGCTTAATAGGGAGCCATCTGAATACTTGCATGATAACTATTGTTATATGTAAACTCAATCAACGGTAGGTCCTCATCCCAATTCCTTTGAAATTAAGAACACAGGCTCTCAACATATCTTCTAACGTCTGAATTGTATGCTCTGCTTGGCCATTGGTCTGTGGATGGAAAACTTTACTCAAATTCACCTTTATACCCAATCCTTTCTGAAACAATCTCCAAAATTGAGAGGTGAATTGAGCTCCTGTATCCGAGATGATGGACAAGGGAACCCTATACAACCTTAAAATCCCTTGGATGTACTTCCTGGCGTACTCCTCCACAGTGTTATTTGCCTTAACTATTAAGAAGTGAGTCGATTTAGTCATCCTATCCACAATCACCCATATTGAATCATGTTGCTTTCGAGACCTCGGTAGACCAGTAATGAAGTCCATATTGATCATCTCCCACTTCTATTCCGGAATCTCAAAATTTTGAGCTAACCCACATGGCCTTTGGTGCTCAACTTTCATTTGCTGACAATTGGGCACTTGGAAACAAATTCAGCAACATCCCGCTTCATTCCACCCCACCAATAGACTTCTCTCAAGTCGTGGTATATCTTGGTAGAGTTAGGATGAATGGAATACCTAGTGCTATGAGCTTTAGGCATGATTCTATCTAGTATAACATCAATGTCTAGGACACATAATCTACTTTGGTACCTCAACACCTCATCTTCCCCTTTAGAGAAGACAATCACTTTTTGCTTGAGGATAGCCTCTTTCAATTGGAGTAGGACAGGATCTCGGTCTTGCTTTTCTTTCACCTCTGCCACCAATGATGAAGCAAACCCGTTCTGGACATTAACTCCTCCCTCATCATTCTCCTCAAGTTGGACTCCAATTCGAGCTAACCAGTGCACTTCTTTAGCTAGCTCCTTCTTTTCTTCCTCCACATAGGCTATGTTATCCATTGACAACCTGCTAAAAGTGTCAGCAACAATGTTAGCTTTACCTGGATGATAGAGAATGGTCATGTCATAATCCTTGAGCAACTTTAACCATCTTCTCTATCGCAAGTTGAGCTCTTTTTGACTGAAGACGTACTACAAGCTCCTGTGGTCAGTGAACACATCCACATGTACTCCATATAAGTAGTGGCGCCAGATTTTGAGTGCGAACACCACCGCCGCCAACTCAAGATCATGGGTTCGATAGTTCCTCTCATGAATCTTAAGTTGTCTGGAAGCATAGGGTATCACCTTCCCTCTCTGCATCAACACACATCCCAATCCAACTCTCGAAGCATCGCGATAGATCACGAAATCTTCTGTTCTATCGGGCAAGGTTAGGATTGGTGCAGTAGTCAGTCTAGTCTTTAATTCTTGAAAACTTTTCTCACACTCATTAGACTACTGAAACTTGACCTTTTTCTAAGTCAGCTTTGTCAATGGTGCGGATAAGGAAGAACATCCCTCAACAAATCGGCGGTAGTAGCCTGCCAACCCCAAGAAACTCCTTACGTCGGTTGGAGAGGTTGGTCTGGACCAATTTTTAACCGCTTCAATGTTTTGAACATCCAGTCGAATACCATCACCAGATATAATATGGCCTAGGAAAGTCACATATTTAAGCCAAAATTCACATTTGGAAACTTTGCATACAACTTATGGTCACTAAAGGTTTGAAGGACGATTCTGAGGTGTTTTGCATGCTTCTCTTCATCTTTTGAATACACCAAAATATCATCAATAAACACAATCATGAACATATCCAGATACTGTTTGAACACTCTATTCATCAAATCTATAAAGGCTGCAGGTGCATTTGTCAACCCAAAGGATATGACCAAAAACTCAAAATGGCCATATCTAGTCCTAAAGGTTGTCTTCGGAATGTCACATTCCCTCATTTTCAACTGATGTTAACCGAATCGGAGGTTTATCTTTGAGAAATAAGAGGCACCCTGAAGTTGGTCAAATAAGTCATCTATCCTTGGGAGAAGATACTTGTTTTTTATGGTGACCTTGTCCAGTTGCCTATAATGAATGCACATTCTGAGAGACCCATCTTTCTTTCGTACGAATAGGACAGGAGCACCCCACGGAGAAACACTCGGTCTTATGAAGCCCTTCTCTAACAAATCTTTCAACTGCTCCTTTGATTCTTTCAGTTCAGCGGGGGCCATCCTATAAGGTGAATTGAGATAGACTGGGTATCAGGAAGAACATCAATCCCAAAATCAATCTCCCTATCAGGAGGGACTCTGGGCAGATCCTCAGGAAACACTTTTGGAACCTCATTCATGATCGGAACTGACTCAAGAGTTGGGGGCTCAACATCATTAGATTTAACTCTCACGAGGTGGTAAATACACCCCTTAGCAATCATCTTTCTGGCTCTAAGGTATGAGATAAACTTTTCTTTAGGTGCTACGGAATCACCTTTCCACTCTAGAACTGGTTCATTTGGAAATTGGAACTTAACAATTCGGGCTCTATAATCAACGGAGGCATAACAGGCGTGGAGCGAATCAATGCCGAGGATCAAATCACAATCAGTCATATCTAACTTAATCAGACAATGATAGTATCCCTATGATGGATGGACACTACGCAAGCTCTATAGACTCTCTCAGCTCGAATAGACTCACCCACGAGAGTAGAAACATCTAAAGGTTCAAGAAGACTCTCATGAGTTCTATTAAATCTACTGGCCACATAAGGAGTTTTAAGAGATTATGTGGCACCAGGATCCATCAACACATAACAATCAATAGAAAAGACTCGAATCATACTCATCACAACATCTGTGGAGTTCTCTTGATCATGTCGACTGCCCATGACATACAATCAGTTTCTAGCTCTACTTGTACATGAAGTGGTACCTCTCTGATTCCCCTTAGCTGGCAGGACTGGTGCAGAAGATTGAGCCTGGACAACTCCCTTTGGACAGTCTCTCTGATAATGCCCTACTTGACCACACCAGAAGCACGCATCAATCCCCTCACGACACCTACCCATGTGTGGCTTACCACATGTACCATATGATGGCTTTCCTCGTCAACCTTGAGCCACACTAGCTTGGGACTGAGACCCACAGACTCCAACATTCTGAGACTTCTGATCATTTCTGACTCTAGGTGTAGGTGTACTAACAGATGATGGTGCTGGAAACCGATTTCCGTTGCCTCTCTTCCTAACCCCATGGCTGGATGTTTTGGCCTTTTTTCTTCTAAACTCCTCTCTGTCATGTTGCCTCTCCTCATCAACTTGTTGCACAAAGGTCATCAATCTCCCAATATCCATATCACTCACGAGCATTGCTCCCCTCCCTATCTCGTTGGCCCTCTATTCAACCTATCGACATACATCCCCATCCTTCCCCTCATATCGGCAACCATGTCCGGAGCAAAGCGGGACAGTTGTGTGAACTTCAGCCCATACTCCTATACAGTCATAGAGCCCTATTTCAAGTTTATGAACTCTCTTACCTTCGCTTCTCTCCTCTTCTTTGGGAAGAAACGTCCTAAGAAAGTTTCCTCGAACAAAGCCCAAGTTATCACGGGGCATTCTCCCCTCTACCCTTCTTCCACTGGTCATACCATAGTCTAGCCACCCCTTTTAGTTGATAAGCAGCTAGTTCCACTCTGTCAGCATCGGCCACATGCATCACTTAGAACACTTTCTGAAGCTCCTCCACATAGTTCTCAGGATCCTCAGTGGATGTAGACCCTGTGAATCAGGCGGATTCATCCTCAAGAATTTTCAGACTCTAGAAGGGTCATGGACATCCTGTCGGGCCGCTCATGGTCTCACAGCAGGTGCTGTGACAGCCTGTGCTAGAATTTGGATAGCCTGACGAAGCTCAGCATTGGGGACCTCATCTTGCGGGAGCTGTGCAACAGGACAGCTTAACCTACGGACCTCATGTCCTTGAGGCTCAGATGGATTGACATTCTGTCTGGCGGGACACCCTCTACCTCTGATGGCTCTTCTGGGAGGCATGATCACAATTCTGCAAGGCTCAAAGCATGAATTAGAATAGAACTTTCATAGAGTATAACTCTGTAGCACGATTTAGAACATGAATGAAGAGAAACAATTCCTAATGTTCTATAGCCTCCTGTTTATCAAATGTGGTCGACAACAGACCTATAAACAAGACTCTACTAGACACGGTTTATAGACTCCCTAGGACACTTGAACTCTTTCTTTGACACCAAGTTTGTCACGCCTTGGGGGGTACCCAAGACGTGGCCGGCACCTAGAGACTATTACTAGTCCCCAAGCGAATCACTTGGCCTTATCACATTCATCTATTCACATATTCTACAAATCAGCGGAAGACCTAAGAAATAAATGGGCACATCAAATCATCTAGTCTCAAATAATAATATAATGAAAGACTAGTTGAAAGAAACTAGCTCACAAGTTCCAACATCAACATCTGACTCTAGTCTATGAAGTCTCTATCACTATTAGATGGTGCCAATGACAGACCCATGGCTACCTCAATCATAATAAAAAGATACCAAAACTAACTCTAAAGCATGATGAAAATAATGTAATGAATCCTCTGAAGTAGGGGAGACTCACCAATCTCCTGAACGTTCGAAGGTCCTCAACGATTCGCTTGTTGATGACTTCTATCCTGCGTATCTACATCATAAGACGATGCAATCCAAAAGGGGAGGTCAGTACTTGGAATGTACTGACATGTAAAATAGTTGAGTGAAACTAAAATAGATAGAATAATATAGAAATAACAATCAACATCAGGGTTAGTAAAAATTAACATGTCAAATGTCTATCTAAAGCAAGAATAAAGAGTAGACAAGTGGCCCATCAACTCATCAACCACATCAAACTCAACTCATAAGGACTCATCTCAACTCATCTTATCTTAACTCGTCTCATCATCTCATCTTATCTCATCTCGACTCAGGTTACTTAGTTTGGAAACTTTCTGAGAGTTTCTCTTAACCGATAACAACCTCTTATGAGCCAGGGGTTGTACAACAATCACGTTGATGTTGCCATAGCCATCCCGTACTTACCAGGTATGGAACGAATATGATCCACAAGGAATCTGATCTCTGCCATCCTCTATTGATTTCAGGAATGTAAACTTGAGAGGGGACCATAAGATGTAATGGTTCAATCCACTCTTACGTTGGGCCGGCGTAGGTAATGAGTGCAAGTGGGACTCACTCTTACTCATTTCAGTGCTGGATACTCCTTCCAAGTCTCAACGCTCATAAGACTCCTTGTCACCATCTCAAGTAGCCTCGTGGAGGCACTCCTCGTCTCAATTAGTCTCATGGAGACTCTCATCATCTCAATTAGTCTCATGGAGATTCTCATCATATCAATTAACTCAAATTCAAGAGTCCACTATTATTTCAGGGACTTTAACTCATCTCAATGCACTCAATTCTCCTCTAAGAACTCAAGAACCTAGAGCATCAATTAGAAGAAGTCGTTTAGACATAATATCAAGAACTCAATTATGAAGATTCATAGTATCATCAAGCTCAAATAGCTCAACCTCATATTCACATCAAGATTCCCATCATCATACTCACATCAAGGCTCTAGACTTCATCCCTAGGTTCATTCATGCATGTTTTCAAAAGTTAACATATAAGTTTTATACAATATCTCATGTAAAGTATTCAATTTAAGAAAACAAGCTTATGATGATCATCAACATATGAAAATACACTTAATAGATACAATTTTCAAGGAAATAATCGAGAATTATTTCAAGAAACATATATGGGGACTCATGGACTCTCAACTCATCTATGCCCATCTATGGGGCACATAGAAGAACAATCCCATGCTTTTGTTTAGCCTTACATACTTGGGATAAAGCTTCTCAAATCACCCATCAAGAATTCTCTAATTTCACGTTCTTCTTTCTTCTCTCTCTCAAGCCCTAACTTTCAAGTATTGTGAAGAAGGACTTAGAATTGGGTTTTTGACCCTATTTACTCCTCAAAACGACCTATATGGGTCATGGGTTAAGTTTAGAAAAGGTGGGGAAAAGTATAGAATACCCCTCAAAAGATTTAAAATTTTTAAACTTGGTGGAACAAGTCGGGATAACAGGTCTGCGACGCGGACCTGTAGCGCACTTGTGAATTGCAGAAATTTAATCATGTCGAAAAATTGAGGAAATATATAATTGTGGGTCCGTGATGGGTTCGCGTCGCGGAGCTGTCGCATACCCTTACTGTTTTGGATCTTCATCACGGCCTTATCGTGTATCCTTACTGTTTCTGGTAAATTTTGCGAAAATCATTTTTCGACCCGGTTGCTCTTAAATCGGGTCGAAATAATTTTCTGAATCAATTTTTTGCACTTATTGTAATTCCAGTCTCGAATTTCTTGTCCAAGCTTGGGAAGATGCGTTATGTATATGTCTCTATTCTAGGGGTATTTTGGTAATTTTACCTGGTATTACACCCCTACTATTATATATATACATATATAATTTAAAAATAAAATAAAAAGATTAAAAATAAAGAAGTAAAATTAGTTCTAAAGTAAGTGTAGCTTTCACACTTCAACGCTCTTTCTTCCCTACGAAACTATTTTGTAAATCTTACAACATAACTCTTTGATTTTAATGAAAATCAAAGGATTTTAACTTAGAAAACACCTTTGCTTTGTAAAAATTGCTAAGTATCTGCTTTTTCATTTTTTATTTTGTTAGAATTTTGTTCATATTTCTGTAACTTATTGAATTTTGATTTGAAATTTTGTAGAGCTTCACTTGCTGCCATATTTTTATAATCCCAAAATCTTCTCCCGAAATTGTCATCCCACCATGAAATTTTTAAGGTTGCCGGAAGTCCACATTGGCAAAACATAATCATAAATACAAGAGGAAAAGAAAGAGAATTAAGCAATTAAAATGAAAATGAAAACAAAATAGATCTTGCTTTGAGGTCACCATTAATGGAGGAAAAGTTAAATGGAAAGAAAAGAGGTATTCTAGCCGTTGATAATTCAATATTGAAAGAATTTTTTTTAAAAAAAGGGAAAATTATGGCTGATGTGGTCTTTTTTTTAACCTTTCACGCGCTTTAAATACATTGTACTCACTTGCTATGCCATTTGACATGGGAGGGGTGTATCTAAGCCCAGTTCTCCAAATTGAAGGGTGTTTTTAAACCTGTCAATAGTTTAGGAATGAAACTAATAATTTCTGCCAAGTTTGAGGGTGTTTTTTGTACTTCTCTCAATAATCACAATGACTATTGATGGTAGAATTGTGAGTTACAACCAATATATTCATGAAATTGCGTGAAGAATTTGTGAGTAGAGTGTTTTTCATTTGACATGAATTATGGGGAGTTGGGACAAATTGAAGGATGAAAATTCAATTCTCGCCCATTGTACTCTCAAGTAACCCAAATTCTCTCAACTTTCAACTCCTTCAAGAATCCATTGGAGAGCTCAAGCTAGGGTTTCAAGCTCTCTTCGCAAATTAAGATTTCCTATATTTATTTTACTCTAGGTATGTAGGCCTTCATTTATGGGTACCTTTTACCCATGAAGCCCAATCGAACCTTCCTTTTTTATTTAAATTTCTATGAAGGTATTTCAAATTTTATGATTTCGATTCAAATTTCATGACTACTATTGTATATTGTAATTTCCTATCAAATTATGCATGAATTATATTACCTTGCATGAATGATATGTTTCAAGCGATTTCATCTATATGCTATTTAAGGTTTTATGAAATTGTGAATGAGTTCCTTCACTTTTGATTCAAGGAGTCTCAAATTACATTATTATACATGAATTTATTTTGTTTACATGATTTCAAGTCTATTGATGGTGAACCAATGCTTTTGCCCTAATTTTTATGACAAATTATAATTATAAAGGTTCCAAGTACTTAAGCAAGTTTATGATCATGACGGTGTGACCTAGGCCCTAAATGGTGACTTTAGATTCCAATTTACTTGATAGGGTGACCTTGGCCCTAAATGGTGAGTTAGAATCCCAATCGAGGTATGAAAGGTAATGATGAAAGGTCTATACCCACATTGCCTAATCTACATGAAAATGAGCTATTCCATGAATATGATTTTTATATTTTCATGAATTGGATTGGTTTGGCTAGTTGATTTCTGTGAGTTATGACAAGCATGACCTATGTTTATGATATGTATTCTCTGGGATTTGACTTAGCACCAAATGAGGTGTGATGTGGAGGCTCGACTTGCAGAGTCCATATATAAAGCTTCTAAGTTTCATAACTATATTGCCACTGTAGGATTTATGTTACCAATATGAATTTGCTTGTGAATCCATATAGCTTATGACACTCACTTAGCGGGCTAGAGTCTTACGTTGGCAAGTATGACCCTCTTTTCTCCGATGTATGGGGAGACATTGAGATTCCATGTATAGTTCGAATGGTCATATTGTCGATTATGGTTCTATCCCATATATGTATGTTTTCTATAATAGTTTATATGATATCATCTATGATGCATTTATGCATTAACTCCTTATATGTTTTCTTATGCTTTCAAGTCTTATACTTTATTATGTTCTTGACTTGGTCATTGCACTTCATGTTTTACATGTACACATTGTATTCATACTTAATATATTCAAATGTACTAACACATACTTTATGCTTACATTATGTCACAATGTAGAGATAGGCGACCATCCTCTTCCTCTCATTTGTGGCAAGATCAGGATCATGATTTTAAGATTTTGATGAGTCCTTATGTTCGGGGACAAACCTTTACGTTCTAGCTTTACTTTTGTTGGTTGAGACATTATGAGACTATTTTTGTTTTAGTTTCATTTGAGGATGAGCTAGGAACATGTCTTAGCTCCCGCCAAGTCTAATATGTAGAGGCATTGTTGGACAAAATATGTAAATTCTATATGTCTTTAGCTCTTTCTTTATGATGTTGTATTTAGACCCTTTACTTGGTTTTTCTTCCACCTTGTTTCTTATTGATCTAATACTTATGAATGTTTATGATATGCTAAGAGAGCTAGGTTGAGTTCCTTCGGAAGTCTCAATCGTCATGTCACACCTTGGATCGTGACATAGAGAAAAAACCATGTTGAAGAATTGAGGATGTGATCTCATATTTAAAAGATCAACCCCAACTAGTAAGTTGTGACCTTAGAACTAGACTGTATACATCACATAGGATCTAACCAACTCAAATAATACAACATCACAACTTATAAAGTATAAAATACATTTGATGATGTGTTCTATACTTTGCATCTCAGATATGTTACTTCACTTGAAGAGTTTGCATCTCGGCCAAAATTTCCAACATTTCTATTTGGTGTTGCAATGGAGTTGTAGTTGAAACTAAGAGATGTGATGGTGCATCTTTCATCTCATACTCTTCACGATAATGAGTGATATGGAGGTTCTTCGAACAATTTATTTCTCAGCTGGATATTGAATGGTCATATTTGCGTCTTTCACCTCCAAATTCTTTAATAATAGATTGAAATAATATCACATACATGGTATTAGCCAATACCTTCCATTTGATGGTATTAGCTAATACTTTGGATCAATACCATGGAACATGGATTAAATACACAAAGATACAAATATCCTTTAAATTCTTTTACATTTTTTTGTGTTCTTGATTTTATATTTTATATTTGTTATTTTGTACTAGTAAGTTTATTTAAATAAATTAGCTTACAAATTTTATTTATTTGCGGGATTATATTTTCATAATATAAAAATAAATAAATTTACCATGTCAAATTTTTAAATTTTATTTATTTGTAGTTTCATATTTACATAATACACAAAAAATATTTTGGCATGTCAAAAAACTAATTTTAGTTGAGTGATTTTATTGCTACAATATAAAGTCCAATGATGTTAGATATATTCTCAAAGTTGAGCGACCTCGTAAGATATAAACACTATATTAAAATTACAACTTCCCAATTTTTGTGTGTAAATATAGATTGTCTATTTCATAATTGTTTACCATTTTTTCTATTTTAATAATAGATAGTCTATCTTTATTAAATTAAAGGTTAACATTTTATTAGTGATAAATTTATTAAGATTACAATTATTTATTCTCAAATAATTTAAGTGAGAAAATAGCAAATATAATGACAAATTATTATTTTCCTAACTATTTAGAAGTAACAAAAAAAAAATCTAATTTGATCTAATTACATAAAATAGAAACTCTCATAATAGTTCAAGGGCATAATTGGAAAGAAAATTTTTATAGAATTTTAAACCAAGTACAAAATTTAAGAAAAAATAATAAACTAAACACGAGATAAAAAATAATCCCAGCATTACTAATCTGTGCATAACTAATCCTTCCATTACTAATCTCTTCATTAGTAGTCTTTTCATTATTCATTTTTGTACCAAATGACTCCTTATTTTTAAAAATATTTCAAATTATTAAAATATTTTTAATATCAAAAATTATTTTTCTAAAAATTATTTTTACTCTAACTAAAAATATTTTTTTTCCTAAAGAATATTTTCATTTTTTGACTAAACAATAATTTTTTTTTCCGGACGAACCGAAATCAAACTCATTTTTTAAGTAACATTTGCCTCCGTACCAAACGCAAATCGTCACTTTCATTCAATTGCGGCAGGAAGCTATTATGGTCTCCTCCTCTTCATCTTCTCAAAGTACAAATATGGCCGTAGAGCTATGGCGAAACACTGAAAGATTCTACCACAGCTCCCTCTCGGAGATTTCTGGTTCACCTCATCATGGTTACCACCTGAGATTTCGAGGAAGTGATGCCATTCCAGTTCAGAAGTATGACGGGTCTGATTTAAAGAAGATGGCAATCAATGGTCAGATAAAGCTGGTAATTTTCTTGTTTTATTGTGTTTTGGGTTTCGCCAGAATCTTCAACTTTTTTTTACTTTCTCTTGGAAGCTTCGAATTTGAATTTTTAGATTTCTGTTGTGGAAAGTTCTAAGATTTATGTGAAAGTTGGGGAACTTTTGGTAGAAAAAAGGAGAGAGTTATCGTAGAAGATTTTAATTTTCTACTAAATAGTCATACTATATCCATGTGAGGAGATTATCACAGCCAACTCAATTTACAGCTTTTGACTTGTAACTATCACCTAATCAATTGAATCTCTACCCATTTAACAACAGCTAGCTAGCCCTGCTGGTATAATGAACTTCCAATCATTCAACCAGTAACATATTTACATACTAAGTAATTAGCTTGAAGTGACATAGGTGAGAAACTAATACTGGTTGTTATTGAAGACTTGGAAGGCCCTGTTAAACATCTAAAGTCCAAGGACCATCAAAACATGATACTGTCATAAATCTCTAGGCAGTTTAAACAAATTTTCGTTTGTACACAGGTCTAACCCTTGAGAAGTTCAGTAAGGAAACAAACAATTTAAGAAAAGAGAACAGAAGAAGTTACAAACAAGACCACCGTTCATGTTTGGTTCTATATGTATATGTATGTGTTTGCCTACAGGTGGTCTGAGTCGAGAGGGAAGAGCACAGTGAAGGTTAGAGATTAGGAACAGAAACAGCTGAGAAGCATATGAAGTTTAGTCTGTGTTTAAAAATTCACGATAATTAATGTTATGACAGGAAGTGCTCCACTTTTTCAAAGAACAGGGACTATTGAGCCTTGGGATGGACATTCGGTTCTTCGGTTCGGTTTTAGCAAATTTCAGTTCGGTTCTTCGATTGTTTTGGTTTTGAAAAAGTGTGCACCATATACCGAACCGAACTGATTTGGTTCGGTTCAGTTTTATTGGGTGTTTTTAAAATGGTTTTTTAGTGCCAATTAATGAAAAATAAATGAAGACAAGATCAAAGTATAAAATACTTAAGAACTTAAAATCATGTTAAGTGATGATGTGCCCCCATGGAGTACTTATTGTGCTTAAAAGAATTGTATTTATCTTTGTCAAGAACTAGTGCCTTAAAACAAGCACGAAGACAAATTCTTTTACATGACATAAATCGGCAAAAATACGTTTGAATTTCTCTTAAAAAATAATATTTCAAGTTAACTATATGAATTACAAATTTATTGCTACTTTGATTTGTTTCATGAATGATTTAATTGCTAATTGATTTATATATATAACATGTTGTTTTTTTGGATCTAATATATGTATATTTCAAAATATTTTTGACAAAAGTTCAGTTCTTCGGTGCACCGAAGTTTTGAGATCCCTACACCTAACACCTAACACCTAACACCTAACCGAAGAATCAAACTTTTGAAAAAAGAACACCGACACCGAATCGAAAAACCGAAGAACCAGAATCGAAGAACTGAATTAGTTCGGTTCGATTTTTCGACTTTTCGGTATTTATGCTTACCCCTATTGAGCCTAAGTGGACTGTTGTGAGCCTTTTGTCATGACCCGCCACTTGATCATTTCCAAAAGAATCTAGAGTCAAGGAGAGGTTTAAGGAAGACTCTAGAACGTTTTACATAAATCTTGAAAGCCCTTACAACACTCTAGATAAGTCAAGCATTCTAGAGGTGGGACTAATTTGTAAATATAGAGGGACTTGTAAAGTATTTATTATTTGCACTTTAGCCCATAGTGAATAGTATAAATAGGAGGGGCCAATCATTTTTAAGACCATCAAGAAAAGTTTAAGAAATATTCCAAGTAATACACAAGTCTTCTTTAAAAAGTTCTCTTGTCTTTCTTCAATCTAACGATCCCTTAGCGATCTAGTGGAAAAACTCTACTTGAGCTTACAAAGTCGTGAAAGAATCGTAAGTTGTCTAGTGCCACACTAAAAGTTGTAGTTGAAATCTAAGTCCATGACACTTTTTCTCTTTTCGAAGTATGTTAGGCCATTTTGACCCTTTTTTGTACAACATACAATAGCAACATACCCAATGTAGTCTTACCCAGTGGGCTTTGGGGAGGGTGGAGTGGGCAGAGTTTACTTCTACCTTAGAAGTGAGGTAGAGAGGTTGTTTCTGATAGACCCCTGATTCAAAACAGAAACAACCTAGAAAAAGACATAATGGAAGTGAAGAGACAATAGATAGTAATAAAAACAATAGATAGTAATAGAATAGTGTACAACAAAATAATATGACAAACAAACTACACGAAATAATAGATATAGTAATAGAAATTGTAGAGCAAGAAACTATAGGAGTAGTCCTACAACACCTAGTAAGGGCAACAAGACAAAGCACTCTTGCCTACTAGTATGGACATTCCTACCTACTAGCCCTCTACTCTAATTCTTGTCCTCGACACCTTTCTATCAAAGTCATAAACTTGGTGAGCTGCTACGGCGCCATATCGTCCTAGTCACCTCTCTCCAATATTTCTTTGGTCTACCTCCACCTCTTCTTTTTCGTACAGTGTATGACTCTAAAAACTCTCATATAGCTCATTTATCCTCTTTTTTAGGAAAAGAAGAGGAATAAATCCCAGTTCTCACGTAAGATATTTTCTTTTGAACTGGTTAACATCTAATATAAACAAGAAATACACCATTAGTGTATTATTACAGTAGTAGTTATTATAGAACATAAAGGAAACAAAACTTACCACCTATACCCATCATAAACTGTGTAAAACATGGGTAACGTCCTCTTATCTCCTTAGGAAATTCATGATAACACCAAGCAGTTTCAATATCTGCAAAGAAATGCTCTAATCTTTATAACACCTTTGATATCTCTTCTTCCTTATTGTCCACTAAGTGCAATCTTCCATCTCTCCTATCTATTCTAGCTAGCTAGAACTTCTGAAGTACTTATTGGCATAGGCCACCTGATACCCCTCAGTCTGATGAAGATCTGCCAAAGTTGTTTAGTCACTTTACAATGTAAGAAAAGATGGTCATTGTCTCTGTTTCAGTTTCACAAAAAGACACCTAGAACATAACTGACTGCCCCTTTTCATTAGTTTATTCCGAGTTAAAACAGCTTGCTTAGCCACTAACCAGGTGAAACATGCCACCTTGTGAGGTATACTGACTTTCCAGATCATCTTCCAAGGCCATGATTCAGATTTTGGTACCAGGTTGTCAAGAAGAGGTGGGCCTGATTTCTCAAGCTAAGTCATTTTTAATGACTTAAAACAGCAACAATGCTTTGGACAGAATAGTGACATCTCCATGGAATCTCCAGAAGTTCAATATCTCCCAGGGACAGTGCCAGCAGCCATGCAAATCAGAAAGCAATTGATAGTTGAGGAGAGGGAGACAACGAATGTGTCGAAAGAAGGTGTGTTGGGAGAAGTAACAGTAGAAGTTGAGCAACAGCTAATAGAACAACTGGCAGGGAGTTGGGGAGAAAGCGATCAACAATATCGAAAATAGATTAACTTAGGAAGGGGAGAGAAACTCACTTACTACAGTAGGGGAAGTATGCAAGGAAAGGGAAACATCATTATGGGTGAAGAAGAATATGATCAAACTAGGCAAAGCGCTGGGAGTAGATATCCAAGGACATGAAGCAGCAGCTCTGGAACTACTTCTACAGGCAGAAAGTTCTAGGCAAACAAGGAGAATGGAGAATGAGGATTTCTGTAAGAAGACAAGATTTAGAGGCTCTCAAGAGCTAAAGAGTCTTGTGTGATTTGATGTTAAATTCAAGAACAATGGGAATAGGAGCACAGGGAGAAGTGAAACAAGCAGTAATTGATGAAGTTCAAATTTGTCTCATGGAATGTTAGGGGGTTGAACAATAGAGAGAAAAGGAGATTGGTTAACAATTTAGTCATAGGATGGAATGGAGATATCATTTGTCTGCAAAAAACTAAACTGGAGGGGAATTTATCTGAGGAAGTGAAACAAATTTGGGGAGGAAGATGGGTTAGATTTGCTTGCTTTGAAGCTAGTGGCACCAGAGGGGGTATATTATTGCTACGGGACAGCAGGGCGTTGAAGGGAAATCCTGGAAATCGGTGCTGGCACATTTACTTGCAAATTTGAGGCACAATTGCAAGACTGCTCTTGTCATATCACTTGGGATATATGCTCCCAACTGTTACATAGAAAGAAGATTAGTATGGGAGGAGATGGGGCGGTAAGGGGTCTGATGGAAGGTCCTTGGGTAGTATGTGGAGATTTTAGTGTGGCCAGATTCATCTCTGAAAAGAGGAACTGTCGAAGAAGATCGTCAATTTTGATTTTCTATTTATTTCAAATTGTAGAAATATAACTCGAGGGGTATGAGAGAATTATCTGATGTCATTGATGACTTGAAGCTGATTGATATACAACTTGAAGACTGCAATTATACTTGGTTCAGAGGTAATAACCGGGAGATGAAAGCCTCCAGGATTGACAGGATCCTGTTTTCAACTTCAACAATTTTAAACAAATGCCACTGCAGAGGCTAAGATCTGATCGCTCACCTATTGTCTTCCAAGCGGAGCGTGGAACAAGAACAAAACTACTTTAAATTTGAAAATTGGTGGCTTGGCAAAGAAGGATTCAATGACAGAACTAAGAAGTGGTGGAGTTCTTTCAACTTCTCTGGAAAGCCAGAATTTATCCTTGCATCCAAACTTAATGCTCTAAAACACAAGCTTAAGGAGTGGAGCAAGAGTGAGCAAGGAAACCTAAGAAGAAGAAGAAGAGGAAATTTACTCAATAAATTGGCAGAGTTTGGCAGTATAATGGTAGAATGAAGGCTGACAGAAGAGGAGACAGAAAGGAGGGCAACAAGAATTTATTAAAAATGAAGAAATGTCTTGGAGGCAAAAGTCAAGGTCATTGCTGCTTAACTAGGGTGATAGAAACACTGAGTTTTTTCACAAAATGGCAGATGCACACAAAAGGTACAACAATATTGACCAACTCATGATTCAGGGGGAATTATCTCAAGATCCAGGAAGAATTCAAAGGGAAATTGTGGAATATTACAGAAAGTTATATCCTGAAACCACAAGTTTGAGACCAACTTATTTGTTTCCTAATTGTCCAGACTAACATATGACAAAAAAGAGATGCTACAAGGGAGTTTTGAGGAGAGTGAGGTTCTAAGATGTCTAAAACTATGCGCAACAGACAAAGCACCTGGCCCAGATGGCTTCACAATGGATTTCTTCATAAAATGTTGGGAGATACTAAAGTAAGACATCATGTTGGCTTTTCAGAATTTCCATGAACACAAAATGTTTGAAAGAAGTCTTATTGCCACTTTTATAACTCATTCCAAAAGAAGAAAAGGAGCCAAAGAGTTGAGGGATTTTAGACCAATCAGTTGATAGGCAATATATACAAGTTGTTTGCCAAAGTGCTGACTGAAAGGTTGAAAGTTGTGATATCCAAGTCGATTGATCCACAACAAATGTCCTTCATCAAAGGTAGACAAATCATGGATGCAATGGTAATAGTTAATGAAGTTGTTGACTCCCAACTTGAGCCCGAAAAACCTGGAATCTTGTGTAAGCTAGACATGGAGAAGGCATATGACCATGTTAACTGGAAGTGCTTATTGGATTCTATGAGAAGAATGGATTTTGGTCAAAAGTGGATACAATGGGTTAAATATTGTCATCTAAACTGTGAGATTTTCAGTACTTATCAATGGCTCACCGGCAGGATTTTTCAGTGCACAAATGGGTTTAAGACAAGGTGATCCTTTGTTACCCTTTCTCTTCTTAATAGCTATGGAGGGTCTTAATAGCATGATCAAAACAACAAGCATGAAATGGGTGGCTCAGAAGAGTTGATGTGGCTAGAATCGGAGAAAGGAACCCGGAGATAACTCGCTTGCAATATGTTGATGATTCTCTAATATTATGTGATGCTGATGAGGACCAACTCAGGACCCTGAGGGTGATTTTGGTACTTTTTAAAGAGATTTTTAGGTTGCACATTAGTTGGAGGAAAAGTTTCCTATTTCCTATTAATGAGGTGCAAAACATGGAGATTTTGAATGCAATCCTAGGTGGGGAATCGGGAATCTACTCACCATCTATTTGGGGATGCCACTGGGAGCAAAATCACAATCAACTGAAATATGGAATTGTGTATTGAAAGGTGTGAAAAGAAATTGGCAAGATGGAAGACTCAATATCTCTCCATGGGGGGTAGAGTAACTCTCATCAACTCAGTCCTAGATTCACTCCCCAACCTATATGATGTCCATTTCCCCATTCCAGCAGGGTTATTAAGAGACTGGAAAAGGTGAGGAGGAAGTTTCTTTGGCAAGGAAAAATTGGGAAGAAGTGATAATTGGACAAAGAGGGGAGTGGAGGTTGATAGGGTGGTGCATGTGTGGAAGGAGAATGTAGAAGCACTAATTGTGCATTTCTATGAACAATTATTCAATGGGAGAAGCTGAATAGAGGTCAAAGTTGGGTAGTATGGGGGTTTAGTCATATTGAGGAGTTAATAGTGTGTTACTAGAGAGGGCTATTGAAGAGAAGGAGGTGGCTGAAGGGTAGAGTGTTATGCGAGTAACAAAGCCTTGGCCTTGATGGGGTATGTTCAGTTGGTTTGGTATGTCCTGAGTGTTGTCAAGGTTTGTGAAGGACTTTGTTTTGCTGGAAAGATGGAAGCATGAGAAAGAACAGGGTGCACAATGTTGTTCCTTTCGCATTGATATGGATTGGAGAGAGAAATGGGGAGGCTTTTGAAAGGGCAAAATGAATTTTGGGCCTTTAAGGAGTATGACATGCCCCAAACTCGAGGGGCACAACTAACACTGATGCCAAAACTTAGGCCTAACCCTGTTAAACCATTTGCCAACGGCGCATAGCAGGCACACATGATCAAGAAAACAAATAAGTATATCTTGACTTAAAAGAAGCTACTCGGCCGTTGAAGCCCTTGTCAACGACTCAACAAAGAAAACAACTACTAGCAACAGTTCATGTAAAACAATACGTAGGTAGCATGCAAGTTCTATTTGGGTCGTTGAGGCTACGATGATATCTAGAAAAGTATAAACGCTATGTAGGTTGTCTAGGCTACCATGATCTCTATACAAAAAATGGAAAGTAGGTGTATACAATATAAGCTAGGTCAATAGGTCGTTGAACTATCAACAATAAGAAGTCCCAACTGGTCAACATGCTACAATGAATAACATCCAAAACCAAATTGGTCACCAATTAGCTATGCAACCAACAGACAAGTCTGCAAACCTCTATGAATACAATACTTGTTGGGAAAGGGCCCAGACCTATCCAAAAGCTATATATAGCAAAACAGGCAAACCCCTAAGACTCTGGCGAGCTTTGGAAGAAAATGAGTCAACCAATTCATTGAAAACTCCTTTGTGCTACTCGACGGGTCAGTTCGGTCGGTTCTCAAGACCTACAGGCATAAATGCAACACTCCAGGTAAGGGGAGTCAATATAAAACAATGTACCGAGCATGCAAGACAAATTGGAAGCTGAAACTGAAAGTGAAGTATAAGGACCGAGCAGAATAGGCCTGAACAAAGTAGAAGTACAACACCTTACATTCCTGCAATAAGGCAAATAACAAACAATATCAGAGATGGCCCTCATAAGCCTGGCAGGTACAAACAATGCATAATCACCATAAGCCCTAGCAAGCACAAACAGTAGCTAAATATCCCACTAGCCCACTTACCTAAACCTAGTGATCATCTGAATTGAATTGTCTAAATTTTGTAGGCACCGTGAATAAATACAACTCTTACAACTTGTTTGATGGTGGTGTTCCGTGGTATGGTATGGTTAGTAAGAGAACCACGTTTGTTTTGTTATTTTTTACTTACATGGTATGGTATGGTTTGTGTTCATGGTTTTGTAACCACAAAAAGCCACTTCTGGAACCACCAATTTGGTGGTGTCCCATGGTTTACTTATTTTTTTTCAATTATACCCTTAATTTTATATAATTCTAATATGTCCTTTTTGCTTTATTAAACTTTAACCTAATATATCTACTGCTTTTATCATCATATTACTTATTCTCCTCTACATTAACTTTTGAATCTTATTTTCCGCCTCAAGTCTTCTCTCCTACGTTTCAATCTATTTTTTAATGTTCGTTTTTTACACTCTAATTTCACATAAATTAAGTTACTCCGGCTTTGGGTTATAAGTTTATGTAATTGGCTGCTTTTTTTAATTATTACTTTTACTAAAGACTTTTTTTCTAAAAAAAAATGATCAAGGGCTATAATAGTTATGGGGTTTTTCATAAGTTTACCAGTTACGATACAGCTCTACACAATCCAACCAAACAACAAAATTATGATTAAACAATAGCAAATCATATAGTCTATCCAAACATTGTATTGTTTAGTGCAATACCATGCTATACCATACCATACCATACAGTATAGTACCGAACATTAAGAAACCATGGCAAACCACCATCCAAACAGAGGGTTTGGTTCTGTTGTTACAAAATAACTGTTGCCCCATAGGTATAGCTTGCTCGTCTTGTTTGTACGATTTGCCTAGCTTGTAGGCTCGATGTAGTTGCATGGCATGTAGGCTCAATGTATCAATCAGGTTGGAGGCTCCAACATATTGCATGACAGTATCTGTTGAGGCCAGGACAATCTCATAAGAGACAACTAGATGATAAAACATCATAACAATAACAAGTAATCGCAAGAGACCTCAACACAACCATAACATGCTTTTCTAGGCGGCTTTGTAAGGAATGGAGTGTTGATAGATATTATATCATGTTGTGGTAGCCAATTCAATAGTATAAGGCCACAAGTCGAATAATGATAATATACATGCCTTTAAAAGCTAGGGCCTTCAGAGTCATGCCAGAATATGAATAGGAAGCCTTAACATATCTTTCAACGGAAGCCTCAAATGTGTCTCTATGAAGCTCGACCAACCGATTGTAATGCAACAAATGTGAGAATCAACAAGGCTACAAAAACGAGCCATAGCCAATCGATAAGACATTAAGATCGTCATTATGACTATCCCACTTTAACCCAACAAACGATAACACAATCTCTACCCACCAACAACTAATAACAACTAAAAGCTATCAACATGTCACAAGAATGGAAAAATCCTGAGGCCATATAACAAGGCCTACTTCACGCTGTTCAATCCAACAATCTTCCTACACAACTTCGAAAAGAAGCGCACCAACTTCAGTCCCTCCCAAACCTTAACACCATCAATATACAACTAAAGTAACCCAACTCAATGAGATAAAGGGGCTGCCCAGAGGCTTGGCATCCAAAACACTGCTTCGTGCCTTAGAAATCTATAAAAATGATACTAGAATGTGGAATTATGAAGGAGGGTCATAGAAGGAAGATTACCTCGACAAAAAGCTTTGAAATCCCAAGCTAAACGATCTGTTAGAAGGACCCACCACCGCTTCTACATCGAAACTTCGCTAAAACACAACTACAATACATTCCCGATGTTATCAATGATATGCAAACTTGGGAATAGCTAAAAATCAATAAGAAAAGTTTGAAATCTTACCTTAGAAGTCCTAAACCCTAGCTTCCACCCTTAAATGCTCTAAAGAACCAGGAAATTCTGTTTTTGAATGGAAAAGAATGTCAGGACTGGACTTTATTCTTATTTTGATCCGGCCTGGTTTGCTGACCCGTTTTGCCTGGATAGTCCCCATGGTAAAATGGTCATAACTTACTCTTATACGCTTCCGACAAAATCATCTTGATGCATACTATACCAGAGGTGGAAGGACATATTTGGTGCAAGCTTCATAGCGTTTGTTGGAACCTCTAAGGGGAAGCGTGTGAACGCTAAGACGAGCTTTGCCAACCCACCACTTGTTTAGCTAGCTAGTCTTTCCCCTGACATCTTCTCACCAATATATATTCAATTCATAGAGCATTTATTTGTAATCTAGCAAAATAATATGGGATGGGGGTGAGGGTTGACTTTGGTGGGATGTTGAAGGGTAGGATTTAGGGAATTGGGTGGGTAGGAAGGAGACATCGAACTTGGAATATCAATTATGTAACTTCTTTTCCTTGCTTCCATTAGGAAAATTATTTTTCTCATTTTTAGATATTTTATCCTAGAGAAATGCTTTCCAAAACATTTTTACCCGATCAAACATTTTTTCTGAAAGTAATTTCCTCCGTGCCAAATTCACTCTTTAGTGTTGCGCACTAAAATCCATCTGATCAGCACTCGATGCTCTACCTGACCCAGACAAACCAACCCATACAAGAAAGCTCATCTATATGCTCAATAGATACATGCAGGAGTCTTTTGAAATTTAAAAACTGTTAGAATAGGAATAGGTAAATACAATCCTAATTAGAATAGGAATAGGAATAATAATAGTATATAGAATCCTACTTGGAAAAGGATTGTATTATAGTATCCTAGTTGGTAAAGGAGTTTAATATAGTATCTATAAATAGGTTCTCAATGTAATAATGTAGACAACAATTCAATAATATTTTTCTCCAATATTTCTCACATGGTATCAGAGCTTCCACGATCTTGGTAGAAAATCAAAGAGTTTTCGCTGCCGGCGGGTGGCTATGACTCATATATGCTGCCCGTCTGGCCAATGGTTAGGTTAACAAAAGTAGGGTTAATGATATATGTATGATTCTCATATTCAAGGCAGAAAACTCAGTCAAACAGGTCTCTGTGTGTCAATTTTTAGTGACTTTCTAGGGTTGTTTTATGTCAACCCCACATCTGTCAGTGTTTGTGTAGCACCGTGCCATCATTCTGGTGACTACTTTTATTTTTTATATCTAATTTGTGTGGTACCATGCCATCTTTTCGGTAACTACTTTTTCATATTTATCATGTGTAGCATCGTGCCATCTTTTCGGCTGAAACTTCCTTCCAAGAAACTGAAAACCAGACAGTTTCTAGTGACCACCAGGCTGGTGTGCATCGTTCTTTTGTTTTTCTTGAGTGTTCCTTCCAAGAAACTGAAAACCAGACAGTTTCTGCTGTCCGCCAGGCTGGTGTTCGTCATTCTTTTGTTTTTTTTGAGTGTTGTGCAAAATCCAACATCACCACGAGGTGTGGACTACCCAGACCAACACACCCCAGTAAGCTCCTCCCAGACTCACCGATCCACGGGCCCTAAAAAGCCGGTGAAAGTTCCGGATCTCCGAATACACGCAGATAAAGGCGCCGCCAAT
>JAPFFP010057726.1:0-27988 GCA_026153255.1 Solanum medicagineum | reverse complement strand
ATATATTTATTCTTGTGGGGTGATGACTTAGCACCGATGGACGGAGGGTTTGTTCTCTTTCCTTGAACTATGTGCCTGGCATAGGTTTTCTTTTCGAAATGGGAGATGTCACGTAAGGAAAGATGCCTCTGAAATGGGAGTTGTTCCATAAGGAGAAGAAATACTTTGATTTAATTTGTGATTTGTGAAAATCCTATCCGATCCGTAAGGAAGGTTACATCATGCAAAATGGGAGTTGTCTCGTAAGGTGAGGTATGGTCTACCCTTAGCAAGTAGACCACCTCTTTACCGATGAAGGGATTTCATCGGGATTCCAAGTAATAGCTCGCTTGGTCTTACTCATGTCAGTTAAGGTCACATCCCCATTATATATGAGCATCATTTGCATTTCATGCATCATGAACTTCATAGCATCTTATTATATTACTTTCCTTCATATTAATATTTTCTATATTATGTGCCCTTGTCATCTAACCTTGATATGTAGATTTTGGTAAGTTACATGCATTGCAGCCCGCATACTTAGTACATTCAAACATACTAACGTATACTTTTGCCTGCACGATCTCACCATGTAAGGACCGGAGATTACTTTCATAAACCAATTGATGGCTAGATCGAATTTTGAGACATTGGTTGTGGTGAGTCCTATCTTCCAAGGAGAAGCCACCATTCCTCTAATTTAAGTTGCTTTTGTTTTTGTTATCTATACTTTGAGGGTGAGCCCGGAACTTGTCTTGGCCTCTGTCCTATATTATGACTAGAGACATTGTTGGTTATTTTGTAGACTTTCGTCGGATCTATGTGGTATGCGTTGTATTTGAACCTTACGATCATGGTTATATTTTTGTTATGGCTATCATAGATTGATAGTGAGAATTTGATATGTATATGTATGTTTGATGTGGAAATGTGAAAGATCCTAAGTCCCGAATTGTCCCTATAGTGTGAGTCTTACTTTCCCGTCCCTTAGAAGTTTGTGTTTAATTTTGAATGTGCTTCCGAACCGATGATGTGAATTTTGGTACTTTGAGGCTTGTTTGGGGACTCTTAGGTTCCCATTTGCCGTTTCACTCCTAGACCCCAGGTTCGGGTCATCACAAAGATGGTATCAGAGCACTAGGTTTATAAATGGTCCTCAGATTTCAACATGTCGCGTCAAGTAGAGTCTTATTCATTAGTGTGAAGAGTGCCACATCAATGGTTAAGAGGCTACAAGGAGTTTTAGGAAATGTTTCACTCTTCACGATTCTTATCGTGCCATGGAACATTTCGTAAGATTTCCTATCTCCATCCCTCCCTACCGAATAGGGAAAATTACTTTGGGCTCGTAATGCAATCCATACAATGACAATGTTGTAGCTGATCTTACAGATGAGGTTAGATAGGAGTTGGTGAAGGGTGTGCATTGTTTGACAAGCTTGCTCCTTCGGATACTCACAGTTTTCTTGGGCAATCTAGTTACTATGGAAGGTTTGTTGAAGGTTTCTCGTCTATTGCACCTCCATTGACTTAGTTGACTCAACAGAAGGTCAAGTTGGTAGGGTCGGATAAGTGTGAGAAATGTTTTCGGACTTTGACAGGTTGGTTGACATTGGCTCCTATTTTGACATTACCGGATGATTTAGATGGGTTGGTGGTATGTTGTGATGCTTCTCGAATTTGGTTGGGTTGTGTACGTATGCAACGTGGTGAGGTGA
This sequence comes from Solanum medicagineum, assembly GCA_026153255.1. Lineage (NCBI taxonomy): Eukaryota > Viridiplantae > Streptophyta > Magnoliopsida > Solanales > Solanaceae > Solanum > Solanum medicagineum. The sequence continues at coordinate 26,288 of JAPFFP010057726.1, read as the reverse complement.
TATCTTATGCGTCGGGGTAGTTGAAGGTGTATGAATGTATTACCCAACTCATGATCTTGGGTTAGCGGCGGTGATATTTGCTTTGAGATTTGAAGATCCTATTTATATGGGGTGCATGTTGATATCTTCACCAATCACACGAGTTTGCAATAGGTGTTCATTCAAAGGGACCTTAACTTGAGGCAAATGAGAAGGTTGGAACTCCTGAAGGGCTATGACATGAGTGTACAATATCATCCCGACAAGTCAAGTTTGTAGCTGATGCTCTCAGTGAGCTATCTATGGGAAGTGTGGCTCTTGTTGAGGAATGGAAGAAAGAGTTAGCAAAAAAGTGCTTACCGCTTGGCTAGATTGGGGTGTTAGGTTGACCGACTCTAATGATGGTGGCATTTATGTTTAGAACGGGGCCGAACTTTCAGTGGTTGTCGATGATAAGGCTAAGTAAGATCTGGATCTATCATTGGATATATTGAAGAGGTTGATTGCCAAAGGAATAAGGTAGAGGTTTCCCCCCAAGGGGGGAGATGGCATGCTTTGGTATCAAGGTCGCTTATATGTTCCGGGTGTGGGTTATTCAAAGAGGGTATGATCATGAGTAAATCCCATAACTCTCATTATTCTATTCACCTGAGATCTACTAAGAGGTACTATGGTTTTAGAGCAGAGTATTGGTCGCATGGTATGAAGAAGGATATAGCCAAGTTTGTATTTGAATGCCCTAATTGTCAATAAGCAAAGGTAGAACACCAAAGACCCGGTGGTTTGACTCAAGATATTGAAATTCCTACTTGGAAGTGGGAAGACGCGAACATAGATTTTGTGGTGGGTTTGCCTCTGACCCAAAGCAATTTGATTCATTTTAGGGTATTGTTGACCGGAGGATAAGTCGGCTCATTTATTATCGGTTGAGACTACTTTCAATGTTGAGGACAACTCAAACTTTGGAAGACATGACGAGGTCTTGCGTATTGGAACCCAAGGTTAATTGGGGTGGTCATCTACCATGCATTGAGTTTGCTTACAAAAATAGCTTTCATGCTAGCATTAGTGCGGTGTCGTTTGGGGCTTTGTGGGGTAGAAGGTGTAGGTCTTTGGTGGGTTGGTTTGGGTTAGATGAGATGACTTATGTAGGCCCAGGTTTAGTGTTGGAGGCTATGGAGAGAGTGGGATTATGTAAGGACCCGGATTTTTGTATAGCTTTAGTGACGCTTGAGATTGGATTTCGAAATTGTTTGGACCAAGGTGACACCTTATTGAACATCCAAGCTCGATCTAAGTTCGCTTTCAAGACTTTAATTCAAGCTCATTTATGCTGTTTAAGGCCATCATGGGTCCCCTACATCAAGCCAAGTTAGAAGGGATTTTCGTAGGCTAAGTTTGACATAAGTACTAGCAGAAGGGTCAACTTTAAAGGGGAATATCTTTTAGCACATTTGGAACTAGGTAGATCACGACATGTCAAATGGAAGCCCTTTGAGTTAGCTTCCAATGCACTCGGTTTCACCCCATTCTGAGCTCGGATGAAGGAGTTATGAACATCTTTGTGAGACTTTCTCGTGCAGTGAAGCCCCACGGGCACCTATACGGGCAGTGCTGGCCTGTACGGGTCGTGTGAGGCATGTGAGGCTGGGAAAAGCCATTTTTAGCCTAAGGTATGGATCACGACTAGTGGAACATGTAGTGTGGCTTGCCACTGGTCGTGGGGTGAGGTGTGAAGGTGAGCAAGAGAGGAATAGTGGGCGTTTGGGGGAGTGTTTTTGCTAAGTGTTGTGCCACACCCCCTCACCACGACACGTGGCATGGGGCATGACCAATGGCCCTTGGCGTGGGGCCTGAGAAACATTTTTCTACACCAAGTATGGTGCCACGAGCCCTCCACACAGGCACTATGGCCTCACACGACCCATGGAGGTCTCCGTGGACGTGACGAGACGTCTTTTTTGATTTCCAACTTCAACTTTTGGACTAAATACCTTTCCACGAGCACTCCACACAGCCCGCAGAGTTCCATACTACCCGCGGAGCACTCAGTAGAGCAACACTTTGCCAATTTTTCCATCCGTTCACTAATGGCATTTTCGTAAATGTTAATTATCTTAATGACCCTTTTTGATCTCCTAGGCTATCCTAACCTTCCTAAAAGACCTAAACCCTATTCCTAAGGACCCAATATCATTACTCTCATCTCAAATACACTCTCAATTTTCTCAAGAGCCTCCATCAAGACCCCTATATAAATTCAAGGAAACTCAAGACGAAACTTTGGATTCCAAGACCCACTTCCAAACTTCAAGCCTTTCACAACTCAATTTCAAGAAACTCAAAGTCTTAGGTATGTGGGTTGATCCTTGACTTCCTTTCAATCAAGGAGACCCAAAATTAATTTTAAGCAATCTCGTGGATTACTAGTTTACTTTAAATCGGGGTTTTGAAGATTATGAATACTAAAATTCTAATTATACATGGGTAGTATTTATTTGATGATTTCAATGTGATTTAAACTATTACATGAGGATTTTCTTTGGGTTTTGTGGAGTTTCAAGTGTGCATGTCCCCTTTAAGACTTATATATGCATGGGTGATTACACTATGAATTTAAATGTGGATTTAATATATTTTCGATTGAATTTCATATTATATTGTTGATTTTAGATTAAAGCCTAATTATCCATTTCATTCTCTCATTATCCATAGCACATGCATTTATGTACATGGATTATTATGAGAAATTATGTTATGAGTTAAGCCCAATTATGTTCTATGCTATGAGTTTTGATAAAATGTTGGTTATGGCAATATTGAGATCACATATATGTCTTTGATTTTGGCTCTTTAAGCATTTTGGGTGCTTGTACCATTTTGTATATGAATGGGCTATTCCTATGCATGGTTATATAGACTGTGAAATTATGTTTTGGCCTTTAAGGCCTAAGGATGCATTGAAATGATCTTGGATATATATGTATATATACTCTTGTGGGATGACGACTTAGCACCGATGGATGGAGGCTTTCCTTGAACTATGTGCCTAGCATAGGTTTCCTTTTCGAAATGGGAGTTATCTTGTAAGGAAGGTTTCTTCATGCGAAATGGGAGTTGTCCCATAAGGTGAAGTATGGTCTACTCTTGGCAAGTAGACCACCTCTTTACCGATGAGGGAATTTCATTGGGATTCCAAGTAATAGCTCACTTGGTCTTACTCATGTCAATTAAGGTCACATCCTCATTATATATGAGCATCATTTGCATTCATGCATCATGAATTTCATAGCATCTTGTTATATTACATTCCTTGCTGTAAGTCTCATTCTACATTATATGCCCTCATCATCTAATATTGATATGCTGGTTTTGGTAAGTTACATGCATTGCACCCCACCTACTTAGTACATTCAAACGTACTAACACATATTTTTGCCTACATGATCTTACCATGAGATTACTTTCATCCAACATTCGATGGCTAGATCAGATTTTGAGACATTGGTTGTGGTGAGTCCTATCTTCCAAGGACAAGCCACCATTCATCTACCTTAAGTTTCTTTTGTTTATGTTATCTATACATTGAGCGTGAGCCCGGAACTTGTCTTGGCCTCTGTCCTATCTTATGACTAGAGACATTGTTGGACATCTTATAGAGTCTCGTCGTACCTATGTGGTATGTGTTGTATTTGAACTTTACGATCATGGTTATCTTTTGGTTATGGCTATCATAGTTTATTATGGGAATTATGCAATATATGTTTGTTTAATGTGGAAGTGTGGAAGATCCTAAGTCCCGAATTGCCCCCATAGCGTGAGTCATACTTACCGCCCTTAGTCATTATGTGCTATATTCTATGTGAATTCATGCTAATCCCTTTCTCTAAGATATCCCCTATAGCGTGAGTCCTACTTTCCCATCCCTTAGAACTATGTTATTAATTTTGAATATGCTTCTGAACCGATGGTGTGAATTTCGATACTTTGAGGCTTGTTTGGGGACTCTCGGGTTCCTATTCGCCATGTCACTCCTAGACCCAGGTCCAGTCGTGACGGAGATGGTATCTGACCACTAGGTTTATAAATGTCCTCGGAGTCCAACATGTCGCGTCATGTAGAGTCTTATTCATAGGTGTGATGCGCGTCACATCTATGGGTAAGAGGCTACAAGGAATTTTAGGAAATGTTTCACTTTTTCATGATCCTTATCGTGCCATGGAACGTGTCTTAAGATTTCGTCTCCATCCCTCCCTACCGGATAGGGAAAGTTACTTCGGGCTCGTAATGCAATCCAGGCAATGGAGGATGTTGTAGCTGATCTTATTGATGAGGTTAAATATGAGTTGGTGTAGGGTGCGCATTGTTTGACAAGCTTGGTCTTTCGGGTATTCGGATTTTTCTTGGGTTGGTTGGTTATTACATAAGGTTTGACGTAGGGTTCTCATCTATTGTATCTCTATTGACCAAGGTGAATCAAAAGCAGGCCAAGTGGGCATGGTTGGGTGAGTGTGAGGAGAGTTTTCAGACTTTGAAAGACCGACTTACATTGGCTCCTATTTTGACATTACTAGATGATTTATATGGCTTGAGGGTATGTTGTGATACTTCTTAGACTGGGTTAGGTTGTGTACATATGTAACATAGTGAGGTGATATCTTATGCATCGAGGTAGTTGAAGGTGCATGAGTGTAATTACCCGACTCATGATCTTTAGTTAGCGGCGGTGGTATTTACTGTGAAATTTGGAGACACTAAGTGTATGGGGTGCAAGTTGATGTCTTCACCGATCACAAGAGTTTGCAATATGTGTTCATCGAAAGGACCTTAACTTGAGGTAAATGAGAAGGTTAGAACTCCTAAAGGGCTACAACATGAGTGTATGATATCATCCCGACAAGGCAAATAACTGGTGCTCTTAGTGGCTATATATGGGAAGTGTGGCTTATGGAGGTGAAGGGTAGGAGAAGTTGGTCAAAGATGCTTACCATTTGACTAATTTGGATGTTAGGTTGGCCAACTCCATTGATGGTGGTATCCATGTTCGAACTGGGGTCAAATCTTTGTGGATGTGGATTTTAAGAGAAGTTAAGACTTAGACCCACCGTTGGTTAAGTTAAAGAATTTGGTTGCAGGAAAGAAGATAGAGGTTTTCTCCCGAGGGGGAGATGTTGTAATTCGGTACCAAGATCGATTGTATGTTTCGGACGTTGATGGTCTTAAGGATATAATCATCAATAAAACCCATAACTCCCATTATTTGATTCACATAAGATCTACTAAGAGGTACTAAGGTTTGAGAGAAGTATATTGGTCACAAGGTATGAGGAAGGATGTAGTCCAGTTGTATCTGAATGCTCTAATTGTCAACAAACGAAGGTAGAACACCAAAGACCCGGTAGTTTGACTCAAGATATTGAAATTCCTACTTGGAAGTGGGAAGAGGAGAACACAAATTTTGTGGTGGGTTTGCCTCTAACCCGAAAGCAATTTGATTCATTTTGGGGTATTGTTGATCGGAGGACTAAGTTGGCTCATTTCTTATCGGTTGAGACGACTTTCAATGTTGGGGACAATTAAAACTTTGGGGGACATGACAAGGTCTTGTTTGTTAGAATTCAAGGTTAATTATGGTAATCATCTACCGCTAATTAAGTTTGCTTGCAACAATAGCGTTCATGCTAGCATTGGTACGGCGTCGTTTGAGGCTTTGTGGGGTAGAAGGTGTAGGTCTTTGGTGGGATGGTTCGGGTTATATGAGATGACTTTTATAAGCCTGGGTTTAGTGTTGGTGGCCATGGAGTGAATGGGATTAGTTAGGGAAAAGTTGAGGATAGTTCGAAGTCATCCAACGGGTTTTACTTAGATATTGGAGAGAGGGATCATGAGTCTTGTATTGGTGATTAGGTGGATGTGAAGGTATTAACTTATTAAGGGTGTGATGCATTCTGGAAAGGAGGGAAAGTTAAGTTTCCCGGTATGTAGTCCCTCATAAGATTGTTGAGCAGTGGGGGAATGTGGCCTATAGATTATATTTGCCTACGGATTTGAGCTTTATTCATTCGGTTTTCTACGTGTCTAAGTTGAGGAAATTAGTTGCTGATACTAGTGCTATTATTCCTTTGGAAGGCGTTGAGGTTGAGGATAACTTGTCTTATCAGAAAGTCCCGATTGAGGTCTTGGATAGGCAAGTGGGAGGATTTGCAATGGAGATCAACACATTGAATATGCTACGTGGGGAGTGGAATCAAATAGGATGCAACGACACCTCTATCCTTTCCAATCTACTCAAGCCCATGGTATTAGGTTCTTATTCTCAATGGTCTTAATTCTTTCGCTCTTGAGTCTTATGACATGACATGCATACATGTGCATGAAAATAATTTATTTTATGATGTTTTAAAATGATTTGAATACGTTTTGATTCTAATTTTGACGATTTGATGATTTTTAAACAGTGAATTATGCATTGTACCTTGTGTTTGGAAGTTTCATATTCTAATTTAATCCTTTCAAGCCTTGTTGTTCCACATTCGAGGACAAATGTTCCCAAGGGAGAGATGATGTAAGGACCCAGATTTTTGTATAGCTTTAGTGACACTTGAGATTGGATTTCGGAAAGTTTTGGACCAAGGTGACACCTTATGGAACAACCAAGCTCAATCTAAGTTCACTTTCAAGACTTCAATTCAAGCTCATTTATGTTTTTTAAGGCCATCATGGGTCCCCTACATCAAGCCAAGTTCGAAGGGATTTCTGTTGGCCAAGTTTGACACAAGTACCGGCAGAAGGGTCAATTTTAAAGGGGCATATCTTTTAGCACATTTGGAGTTGGGTAGCCCACGACATATCAAATGAAATTCCTTTGAGTTAGCTTTTTAAAACGCACTTGGTTTCACCCCATTCTGAGCTCGAATGAAGGAGTTATGACAATTTTCATGAGACCTTCCCATGCAATGAAGCCCCACGGGCACCTATACGGGCAGTGGTGGCCTGTACGGGTCGTGTGAGGAATGTGAGGCTGGGAAAAGCTATTTTTGGCCTAAGGCATAGATCACGACCAGTGGAACGAGTCGTGTGGCTTGCAACTGGTCGTGGGGTGAGGTGTGAAGGTGAGCAAGAGAGGAATAATGGGCGTTTGAGGGAGTTTGTTTTGCTAAGTATTGTGCCACGCCACCTCACCACAACCCGTGGGGGTCTGGGCAACATTTTCCTGCACCAGCTATGGAGCCATGAGCCCTCCACATAGGTCGTGTGGCCCCATACAGGTCGTGTGGCTTCACACGACCCGTGGAGGTCTCTGTGGACGTGACGAGGCGTCTTTTTCCAAACAATTTTCAACTTCAATTTTTGGACTAATTACCTTGCCATGGGCACTCCACACGACCCATTGAGTGCCACACTATGTGTGAAGCCCTCAGTAGAGCAACACTTTGCCAATTTTTCCATCCGCTCACTAATGGTATTTTCGTAAATGTTAATTATCCTAATGACCCTCGACCTCCTAGGGTATCTTAACCTTCCTAAAATACCTAAACCCTATTCCAAAGGACCCAATATCATTACTCTCATCTCAAATACACTCTCAATTCTCTCAAGAGCCTCCATCAAGACTCCAATACAAATTCAAGGAAACTCAAGACCGAGCTATGGATTCCAAGACCCACTTCCAACTCAAGCCTTTCACAACTCAATTTCAAGAAACTCAAAGTCTTAGGTATGTGGGTTGATCCTTGACTTCCTTTCAATCAAGGAGACCCAAAACTATGTCCATATCATATTCATTCATGTACATGGATTATTTTGAGAAATTATGTTATGGGTTAAGCCCAATTATGTTCTATGATATGAGTTTTGATAAAATGTTGGTTATGAAAATATTGTGATCACATATATGTCTTTAATTTTGGCTCTTTGAGCATTTTGGGTGCTTATACCTTTTTGTGTATGAATGTATAAACTATGAAATTATTTTTTTGCTTTTAAGCCTAAGGATGCATTGAAATGATATTCGAAATGAATATTGTGTTTGAAAGCATGTATATATATACGTCTATGTATTCTTATGGGATGATGACTTAGCACCGATAGATGGAGGGTTGCTCTCTTTCCTTGAGCTATGTGCCTAGCATACGTTTCCTTTCCGAAATAGGAGTTTTTCTGTAAGGGAAGATGCCTCCGAAATGGGAGTTATCCCGTAAGGAGAAGAAATACTTTGATTTGATCTATGATTTGTGAAAATCGTATCCGAAATGAGAGTTGTCACGTAAGGAAGGTTACTTCATGCGAAATGGGAGTTGTCCCATACCATTGGCAAGTAGACCACCGCTTTACTGATAAGGGAATTTCATTGGGATTCCAAGTAATAGCTTGCTTGGTCTTACTCATGTCGATTAATGTCACATCCCCATTATATATGAGCATCATTTGCATTCATGCATAATGAATTTCATAGCATCTTATTATATTACATTCCTTGCTGTAAATCTCTTTTTACATTATGTGCCCTCGTCATCTAACATTGATATGCAGGTTTTTGGTAAGTTATATGCATTATACCCCGCATGCTTAATACATTGAAACGTACTAACACATAATGTTGCCTACAAAAATCTCACCATGTAGGGACCAGAGATTACTTTCATTCACCGTTCGATGGATGGATCGAATTTTGAGACATTGGTTGTGGTGAGTCCTATCTTCCAAGGACAAGCCACCATTCCTCTTCCTTAAGTTTCTTTTGTTCATGTAATCTATACTTTGAGGGTGAGCCCGAAGCATGTCTTGGCCCTTGTCTTATCTTATGACTAGAGCCATTGTTGGACATCTTGTAGACTATGGTCGGATCTATGTGTTATGTTTTATATTTGAACCTTATGATCATTGTTATATTTTGCTTATTGCTATTATGGTTTGATTATAGGAATTATGCTATATATGTATGTTTGATGTAGAAGTGTGGAAGATCCTAAGTCCCGAATTGCCCCCATAGCATGAGTCATACTTATCCGCCCCTTAGTCATTATGTGTTATATGCTATGTGAATTCATGCTAATCCCTTTGCCTAAGATATCCCCATAGCATGAGTCCTACTTTCCCATTCCTTATGTGTTTAACTTTTAATGCGCTTCCGAACCGATAATGTGAATTTGGATACTTTGAGGCTTGTTTGGGGACTCTCGGGTTCCCATTCGCCATGTCACTCCTAAACCCCAGGTCCGAGTCGTGACAGATAGTTAGAGAAAAGTTGAAGATGGTTCGAAGCCATCCAAGGGTTTTACTTAGATGATGGAAAGAGGGATCATGAGTCTGGTATTGGTGATTGAATGGATGTAAAGGTATCACTTATTAAGGGTCTGATGCGTCTTGGAAAGGAGGGCAAGTTAAGTTTCCCAGTATGTAGGCACTCATAAGATTGTTGAGTGATGCTGGAATGTGGCCTATAGATTGGATTTGCCTTCGAATTTGAGTTTTATTCATTCAGTTTTCAACGTGTCTAAGTTGAGTAAGTTGGTTGGTGATACTAGTGCTATTGTTCCTTTGGAAGGCGTTAAGGTTGAGGATATCTTGTCTTATGAGAAAGTCCCGATTGAGGTCTTGGATGGGCAAGTGGAAAGGCTTGGCAATGGAGATCAACATACTGAAAGTGCAACGTGGGGGGTGGAATCAAATACGATGCAACAATACCTCTATCCTTTCCAATCTACTCAAGACCATGGTATTTGGTTCTTATTCTCAATGGTCTTAATTCTTTCATTCTTGAGTATTATGACATGACATGCATACATGTGCACGAAAATAATTTATTTTATGATGTTTTAAAATGATTTGAATACGCTTTGATACGAGTTTTAACGATTTGATGATTTTCAAATGGTGAATTATGCATTGTACCTTGTGATTGGAAGTTTCATCTTCTAATTCAAGCCTTTCAATCCTTGTTCTTCCACATTCGAGGACGAATGTTCCTAATGGAGAGATGATGTAAGGACCCAGATTTTTTTGTATAGCTTTAGTGACGCTTGAGATTTGATTCCCGAAAGTTTTGGACCAAGGTGACACCTTATGGAACATCCAAGCTTGATCTAAGTTCACTTTCAAGACTTTAATTCAAGCTCATTTATGTTGCTTATGGCCATCATGGGTCCCCTACGTCAAGCCAAGTTCAAAGTGATTTCCATTGGCTAAGTTCGACATAAGTACCGATAGAAGGGTCAACTTTAAATCGGCATATCCTTTTAGGACATTTGAAACTGAATGGCCCACGATATGTCAAATGAAAGCCCTTTGAGTTAGTTTCGCAACACACTTGGTTTCACCTCATTCTGAGGTTGGATGAGGGAGTTATGAGAATTTTCGTGATACCGTACTGTGCAATGATTTCACACGAACAACTTGACAACCAGTGATGTGTTGGACGGGCCGTTTGGATGGTTTGGGGATGAAAAAGGCCATTTTTGTCTTGGCATGGCCAGTGGCATGGGCTGTGTGGCTTGCCACTGACCGTGTGGAGGATCGTGGGGGTGTGCAAGAGAGGAAAGGTTGGCATGAGGGAAGATTCTGTCTAAGTGAGGTGCCACGGGCACCCTTGACTGGCCATGTGAATGTTGCACGGCTCGTGAGCCTGGGTCGTGGGGTGGCCTGCAATATTTTTCTAAGTGAGGTTGGACGGACCACTACACAGTCTGTGTAACACCACACGGTTCGTGAAAGTGGCCCATAAAAGTGACGTTGACGTAACTTTTTCTCAAGTGTTCCAATTGCAATTTTGAGCCTACGTATTGTCTCACGGGCACTCCACACGACCCGTGGAATGCCACACGACCAGTCAGGCCTCCAGTGAGGCAACACTTTGCCAATTTTTCATCCGTTCACTAATGACGTTTTCATAAATTCTAATTACTATAATGACCTTTTTAGACTTCCAATGCTATCTTAACATCCCCAAAAGACCAAAATCCTACTCCAAAAGGTCAAACGCATTACTCTCATCTCAAATACATTCTCAAGTTCTCTCAATAGCCTCCATCAAGACCCCAATACAAATTGAAGGAAACTCAAGAGTAAGCTTTGGATTCCGAGACCCACTTCCAAACTTCAAGTCTTTCACAATTCAATTTCAAGAAACTCAAAGTCTTAGGTATGTGGGTTGATCCTTGATTCCTTCTAATCAAGGAGACCCAAAATTATTTTCAAGAAAACCTACATGGATTTTGCTTACTTTAATTTGGGTTTTAGAATATTTTGATTCCTAAAATTCTATTGATGCATGAGTAGTGTTTATTTGATGATTTTAATATGATTTAAACCATTATATGAGGATTTACTTTGGGTGTATGAAATTATAAGTATGCATGTCCCCTTTAAGAATTATTTATGCATGGATGATTACACTATGGATTTAAATATAGATTTAATTATGTTTTCACTTCAATTTCATATTACAAATGTTGATTTTAGCTTGAGTCTTAATTGCCCATGTTATTCCCTCATTGTACATAGCATATACTTTCATGTACATGGACTATTTTGAGAAATTATGTTATGGTTTAAGCCCAAATTTTGTTTTATGGTATGATTTTGATAAAATATTGGATATGACAAGAATGTGATCACATATATGTCTATTAAATATGGCTCTTTGAGCATTTTGGGTACTTGCACCATTTTGTATACGAATGGGCTATTCCTATGGATGAGTATATTGACTATGAAGCTATGATCTTGACATTTGAGTCTAAGTATGAATTCCTATGAACGATATTTGGCTTTAAAGATTAAGGATGCAATGAAATGATGTTGGAAATGAATATTGTCTTTGAAAGCATATATATATATATATATATATATATATATATATATATGTATGTATGTATGTATTCTTGTGGGATGATGACTTAGCACCGATGGATAGAGGGTTTGCTCTCTTTTCTTGAACTATGTGCCTAACATAGTTTTCCTTTTCGAAATGGGAGTTGTCCCGTAAGGAAGGTTACTTCATGCGAAATGGGAGTTGTCTCGTAAGGTGAAGTATGGTCTACCCTTGGCAAGTAGACCACCTCTTTACCGATGAGGGAATTTCATTCGCTTGGTCCTACTCGTGTCAGTTAAGGTCACATCTCCATTATATATGAGCATCATTTGCATTTCATGCATCAAGGACTTCATAGCATCTTGTTATATTACTTTCCTTGATATTAATTCTTTCTATATTATATGTCTTTGTCATCTAACCTTGATATGCAGGTTTTGGTAAGTTACATGCATTGCACCCGCATAGTTAGTATATTCAAATGTACTAACGCATACTTTTGCCTACATGATGTCACCATGTAGGGAATGGAGATTACTTTCATCCACGTTCGATGGCTAGATCGGATTTTGAGACATTGGTTGTGGTGAGTCCTATTTTCCAAGGACAAGCTACCATTCATCTACCTTAAGTTACTTTTGTTATGTTATCTATACTTTGAGGGTGAGCCCGAAACTTGTCTTGGGCCCTGTCCTATATTATGACTAGTGGCATTGTTGGACATCTTGTAGACTCGGGTCGAATCTATGTGTTATGTGTTATATTTGAACTTTATGATTATGGTTATCTTTTGCTTATGGCTATCGTGGATTGATTATGGGAATTTGATATATATATGTATGTTTGATGTGGAAATGTGGAAGATCCTAAGTCCGAATTGTCCCATAACGTGAGTCCTACTTTTCTGTCCTTTAAAACTATGTGATTAATTTTGAATGTGCTTCCGAAGCGATGATATTAATTTTGGTACTTTGAGGCTTGTTTGGGGACGCTCGGGTTCCCATTCGCCATGTCAATCCTAGACCCCGGGTGCGGGTCATGACATAAAGTTTCTATAGAGTTATTAGGAAATGAGGACAATGAGCAAGTAAAGATACCGATGGATCTTACCAAGGAAAATGATTAAAAGACTCAAATTGATAAGTCAAAAAAAGCAATCTTGAAAGATTTCTGCTTATGAAGAATACATAATTGCGAAAGGAAGGGACAAAATGAAAATACAAAAATTAGAATGTCTTATAGAGAAAGAAAATTTAGTTGAATATATGTTCATCCTGCAGAAGAAGACATTAAAGATTGCAAGCTCTCCTTGTATGTTGAAGCAACTTCTTACAAGGATGTTGCATAATAACCGAAATCATGCACGGTTTTTGAGATACATGATAAATACACCTATGGGGCATTCTGAAGCACCTTAGAAGTGTTACACGAACTCGATAAGAGATAGATGATCATCTAAACTTCCTCTAATGTCCAGCACACAAGCACGTAACATATCCTTAACTGTCTAAATAGTACGCTCTGTTTGTCCATTAGTGTAGGGATGAAAAATGGTGCTAAAATTTACTTAAATGCCCAAAACCTTCTAAAAAGACTTCCAAAAATGTATTGTAAATTGAGCTTCTCGATCAGAGATAATAGATAATCGAACTCTATGAAGGTGAGCGATCTCCCGAATGTAAAGTCTAGTGTAATCCTCTGCTGAGTATGTCATTCTTACTGGTAAGAAATAAGTATATTTTATCAGCCTATCAATGATTATCCAAATAAAATCATACCTGCATAGAGTAAGAGGTAAATCAATGATGAAGTACATATTTATCCTGTCCCGTGTTCATAACAGAAGCTCAATATACTGAGCTAGGCCTCTAGGTCATTGAACCTCCAAATTCATGTCCCAAAAGTCCATTTTCATCGAGTACAAGCTTTTAAGTTTGGCTAAACCTTATTATCGTACAAATACCACCAAGTTTACTAAAGCCAAAAAAAAAACTAAATGACCATTATTTTTCTTAAATAGAGAATGGTTCTTACTTTAGGTTTAACTCAACTCTCCAGGTCAATATGAAACTAGAGAAGAAAAATAATACAAAAATCTAATGTCCTGCTTTACTTGCTGGCAGTTGGGGCATTGGGCTACCATCTCTACAATATCTTTTTTCATGTCATTCTACCAATAGATCTGTCGAAGGTCCTAATACATTTTTATCGCTCCAGGGTGAACTGAATATCTAGAATAATGGGTCCCAGAAAGAATCTTGGCACAGAGCCCTTTGATGTTTGGCACACATAAGAGATCCTGGTACCTAAGGACTCCATCTCCAATCAGCTCAAATAAAGGATGCAGCTGAGGATCCTCACGTTGTTGCTCTTTTACTTCAGCAACAAAGGAAGATTCTATTGTATCCTAAACAATTACAAACCCCCACTCTCCGTATCTACTAGTCGCACCTGCAAATTAGTTAGCTGACATAGATCTTTTTTCATTTTAATTTTATCAGCTTCAACACGGCTTAGACTACCAATGGACTTCTGGCTAAGCGCTCAGCAACAACATTAGATTTGTCGAGATGGTATAGAATGTCAACATCATAGTCCTTTAGTAATTCTAGCGATCTCCTTGGAGGATTAGGCCTAGTTGAACCCCGTTAAATCCTTGTGTTATTTTTATTTTCTTATTTCTTTATTTCTAAAACACTATACACTTTTTCCTTTTCTTTCATAGTGAAAATATCTCTCTACTTTTATTTGGAGGATTAGGCCTAGCTAAACCTCACTAAATCTTTGTATTATTTTACTATCTCTAGTTTCTTTGTTTCGAAAGCATTGTATAATTTTTTTCTTTTCTTTGCGTGCTGGTTAATCAATGATATTTTTGCAACACAAACCAATATGAGAACTAAGTTTTGTTCAAACTCTGGCTAAACCTTATTATCATAAAAAACAAAAGAAAACACATCAAGTTTGCTAAAACAAAAAAACTAAAAAGATCATTATTTTTCTCAAACTGAGAATGGTTCCTTATTTTGGTCAGCTCTCTTGAACTTAAGCAACCAAATGCATACCGGTACCACTCGATTAGTCAGTTCATGCATACTTCCAAGAATAACAAGGTATTAGCAATTGTTTCGACAAGGTATATATATAGCAAATGTTCCTTATAAAAGGCATCAATCATGTCTAGACATTTCATTGTAATAGTTGGGTACATTTATTTGTAAAAATTACATTTAAGCAATGTTCAAGATAAATAGGTCACAATTTTGAACCTAAAAACAATCACGTAGGTTGTCAACATCACAATCCTTTGATTTGGGCCCTTTCTCGGGATCTGCTAATATAGGATGCTTTGTACACCGGGCAACCATTTAATGTTCTGTCCAATGTTTCTATTTGTTGCTTGCCATTGCCTAGGATTCCAACTCTTCTTCCAGCTCATTAATTCTTAGAAGATACTATTTTGATGAAGAAATTAAATAATCATTTTATTGTTCTTCACTACCCAACGTTGTATTTACATTCACAGAAATACTAATTTAAAAGAGTCTATATTGTATGCTATTTTCTTCTCCCCTTTATCCTCTATCTTTCACTTCAGTATTTATCTATCCATGCTTTGTGTGTTCTTCCTTGTTTTCTGTCCAAGAAAATTATTTTCTGCATTCTATACTCTTGCTTGCTTTGTTCTACTGCTCTGCTTGGGTGTTCCATATTTTCAAGATGGACACCACTAACAACAAAGATGTACCCCCAGCATTTATTGATTGTTCTTGGCCAATCTCTCCCTTTATCAACAGTCGTCAATGCATCGCGAGTCAACAAATGAACCTGTGGTTAGGGATATTTTCATGGCATTATGTTCATTCATTTCCCAAGCTTATTGCAATTATAAAAGTTGATCAATATTACATCTTTTTTATGTTTGAAAGTTGTGCGTTTTAATAAGATACTTCAACTTTTTAGAACAGAAAACCTTTCCATATAACAGAATTCACACCACCCCTTAATAGCTTACACGGTGCGATTGCAAATTAATTCTTTCCTGAGTCGTTTAGTTTGAATTTGGGATTAGTAATTATGAGATTATTTCTTATTGGCTGTTTGGTTTGTTGTATAAATTTTAAGAATATGTTGTTTATTTACAAAAACACCCTTCACTTTATTAGTTTTTTTTTATGTATTTTCTTTTCTTGCTTTAGTTATTCAATATTTTTTTAAAAAATAAACATTTCATCTTATATAGCTTAAATATTTTTATGTGGTGCATGGTATGTATTTAAAGTAAAACTTTGTTCTTATTTAATTTAAAATAGAAGTTTGTTAAAGTAAAAAAAATTTATAAAAAATCAAAATATTAAAAAAATAAGAATTAGGCAATAAAAATTATATTATATAGTGTAAATTTTTAATAGAAAACTATGAAGAAATATTATAAAAATAAGTAGTGAAGGTTGTGAATGTTATTATACATTGTATTAAAAATAATGTAAATACACATAAATATTTAAAATGAGATATAAAAAAGGGTTAAAAATGATACCTTTGTCATTAATGCTTTTATCCCGGGATAAGTTATGTCGCGATTATTATACCCAAAAAGAGGGATAACTTATCCCGGTACTATTTATTAGTCCCGCGATAAGTTATCCCGAGCAAACTAAACACTAATTTAAGGCACACTATATTTTTATCCCGGAATTAAATCCATTAATTCTTCACACCAAATGACCTATCAGTGAGATTATCAAGTATTAGGCTACAACAAATAAAGAGTTCTGTGATCATTATTTTGCAGCAATGATATAATTTACACTATATTATATTTAGCAGCAATAGTAATTATGAGTATATATAACCGACGCTTGAACAGTGGTATTAGTTCCTAATGGGGCTCAACCTGTGAAGGTGAAGCTGAAATGATAAAAATCAAGAAGGGTAAACTTATCTCTAGATGAAGCAGCGAGCTTGAAGAGTTCATGTACATCATAATGGACTTGTAGGATTAAGTACCAGACGAAAGAAATCCACTGGTCACTCGGAGAGATTGGGTTGAAGAAGTCTTCATCGGAGCTGAATGGCGTCGTGAGATTTGTGACGCAGAAGTGAACTCAATCCAAGCCCAATCGAAGAGAGGGACCATTGGGGGTTTCAACATCATCATTTGCACGTGCTTGAACCCAGGAGGACTGGACGTCAGCTTGTCGATTTGGAGTCGGCCATCAGATTAGGAACAAGAACACACTTTCCTAATTTTGAATAGAAGAAGAAACTAGGTAGAACTTTATTTCTACTTTGTATGGACCCGTTGCTGGGCTCCTCTTTAACGTCCTTTTCTGTTTCTTTTGGGCTTTATGACCCAAACATATCTTTTTTTATAAAATAAAGGCGTTATGCCTTCTTTGATTAAAAAAAAAACCAACACTCTAAACAAATGCAGCTAAAAGAAAAAATTTCTATCACTAAATATCTCTTTGTTATAATGAAATTACTAACCAATTTATTTAGTACATTGGTAGAGAGATCATAACTGATGGATGCAAATTATTTGTATTTATGATCTAGGGAAACCTTGGATATAATCTCAAATTGCATCAACTTGTATCATTCATTTAAATGTTATGGATTTTAAGCGGTTAGTATTAGACAAAGAACCGTATGAAATTTTACAAGCAGTAATGGTGGGAGTTAAAGTTCTCCAAGATGGTGTCAACCAGTAATAGAATGTAGTTAGGCAATTGATATCATAGCTTTCATATACGATTTTGCGGAAATCTTGCTTGTGGTTGAGTAGCTATTGTGTTTATAATGGCTTGCGCAGAACAAGTAAAAACATGAGATTATGTTATGCAAGGTAAGTTAAAGTCTTGGTAGCTCGGACTCTTAAAAATGTCGATGGGTGTGTGGCAAATCCTTCAAAAATAGTATATTTTTTAAGAATTCGATACGGATGCAATAATATTTTTTGGAGAGTTCGAGCAACTAGTAGATTTGCCAACTTGCCCCTCATTTGATCATCCCCGGAAGAGACATCCACTGGATGAAAAAACAGTAAAACATTAATGATAAGACGAACTGAAGTTGTCAACTGTTAATGGTTTGTCCATTTTAAATTGTCGAAGTTGACGTATTTGTTAAAGATGTAGACAGCTTTTTCTTGCCAACAAGGCCCATTAGCTCAGTTGGTTAGAGCGTCGTGCTAATAACGCGAAGGTCGCAGGTTCGAGACCTGCATGGGCCATTTATTATTTTTTTTTGTTCGGTTTCCATCCTATGTGGAGGTGAGGTTTTTTCTTTTCTCTTCTTCTTTAAATTATTGGTTTCTCATGCAATGTGGAGGTGGGTTTTTTTTAAAAAAAAAATTATTAGTTTCTCAATCGGTGTATCCCTATTGGAGGCGGACTATTCTAGATTCGCACTTCGTAAGGCTCGAATTCGAGATGTCTAATTAATGAAGAAATAGTTCCATCCAATGTATCACATTCTTTTGTGGTGTGTCGAGGTCAGTAATCAACTTATAAAAGTCATAAGAGAAAAGAGTAAAACTAAAAGATAACAAGTAGCCTATTTTCCCATCTCACAATTGTATCAAATTGAACCACAATCAATGATGCAATCGTAAAATGGAGATATTGATGTCGAATTAACAGATGGAGAATGATTTTTAAATTTATAGTTAATTACTTAACAATTTAACCGTTAAACCATTAAAAATTGTTAATTCTTATACCTCTTTAGATATATAAGTTCTTTAGAAACCCTAAAAGGTTAACCATAAAGCAAGCACATCATGTGGCTAACCTTATATGTAAAGCTAATGCGCTATATGTTCATATTTTGTAAGTCAATGTGATAATATGGTTTAATATATAGTTGTTTTTGTGTGTATTATATTAGATCACTGCTAAATAGGTTAAAGCTTATCATGAAGTGTTTTTTCTCGTTTGTACTTTTCTCTATTGTGTACTTTCTAGGGCAGTAATTGCACATACAAAGAAAATTCAAATGGATTAATATAAAAATATATCATTGTCCACAAATGTGACTTTCTCATAATGATCGATGTTGAAAATCAATAAATATTAATTTTGCTACTCCTGTAATTTGTTGATTAGCCAATAAATTGTCCGTCAAATGCTAAATTTATAGTATTTTATGCAAACCAATTAATATCTTATTTATGACGTTAGCATATTAGTAATATTTAAAAATCGATAACTAATAAATTGAACCGATAAATATATATATCCGATCGAATAGGGCTAGGTATTGGTCAGTTTGATTTGCTCCATAAAACATGCTTTAATATTCTAGTTTGGTGTAAATGTTCATTGAAATCAAATTGAAATAAATTTGGTTGGATTAGGTGCATGAATTTATCGGTTGGGAATATTACATTTATCGATTCAATTTATTGAGAAAAATTAAAGTATGCTGGGTTAGGTGCATAAATTTGGGCCAATTTTCTATAGGCTAAGGTGACATGGTCATAATGATTGAGAAATTCGATTAATCAAAATTATATTATTTAAAAATCAAATATCGAATCAAATAAATAAAATATAAAATTCAAAATCAAATCGATAGTTAAATTAAAAAAAAATCCAATTGAACTCGAAACTAAAATAAATTTAATTCGATCAGTTTTTGGGAACCGAAATATATTCGAGCTTACGATAGAACCATCCGATAAGCATATCATAGAAGCGAAGGTGTCTAAATTAATTAAGATAAAATTAAGGGTGTCGGTGAGAATCGTTCAATGTCACGTTTCAATAAAAGTTTGATTTAACAAAGCAACATATCAATTTGTGGATAACTTTTTTGGAGATTATGTTTCCTGAAAGCCTACCAGCATGATCAGAATATTTAATATTTGGTCTAATAACAAAAATTAATTGTTAGAGAACGAACAACAACTTTATTAATTTAATTCTGAGCACACCTCCAAATCTACGGCATCTGATTTTTGTTATTAGACCAAATATATAAATATTTGTCGATAATTAACGGTGAGACTTTGATCCCCTAAATTTTTGCTTGTTAAACATCATATTAAGTATGTAATAGAAAAAGAATGAAATGACAGGACAACAACCACCTTCATGTGAAAACAATTGTCACTGTCACGTTATTGTGAATTGTGATAGAATAGTTAGAATTTTTTCATCTTAAGAGGATCGTTATCAGAAATATAATGCACAAATTTAAATTTTATAGAACCCTAATATGGATAATGAATAGCTGATGGTAAATATAAAAAATTGTCACTGTCACTACAAATTATGTTTTGGCTTTTCAAAATCCGGAAAGATACGCCTTATCATTTTAATTACTTTGCACAAATCTTCGATTACTTTTCACTTGCATTATTGTCTTTATTTATTTCTTATTTCTTCTTGTTGGGCAGAGTTTACAAGTATTGATCTGAAAATTCACCAACTTATGTCGTCAACAATGATTAAATTTATCCCTAACTTGATTACTCTGTCCATTCCATTTTAACCTAGCTTTAGTTAATTTCATATTTATTAAGAAAATAATAAATACAAGATACTGGTGTATTAAGTAACTTCTATTTAGTAAATGTAGACTCATTATTTTTCCTCTTAAATATTGTGCATATATAAAGTTTCTTAACGTGATCATTATTTTGGGATAAATTTTTTAAGGTAAAACGACAGTTAAAATAAAGTAGGTAGATTGAAGGTAAGTTATATAATTGTTTCTGTGTAGAAATGGAAAAATGGATAAGTTATTCGGATATTTATCCAGATTTATCCATTTTAATTGAGTTGAGTACCAATCCATTTAAGATGGATAAAAATAGGTAAAATTCATATTTATTCATTTAAAAAAAGTGTAGCACCCGATAAATTATCAAAATGCCCCTAGAATGAAATCGTGCACATAACGCGTCTTCCCAAGTTCGGATGGAAAATCCGGAACCGAATTTGCAATCAGCACGAATAAATGGACGAGAAAATGGTCTCGACTCGATTTTAGAGCAACCGGATTGAAAAATAATTTTTCGATCCGAAGACTGAGATAGTGAGGGTGCAAGATGGGGCCGCGACGTGCCCTAGTCGTGGACCCACACCTATAGTTTTTCTCAATTTTTTGATGGGGGTTGAATTTCTAGAAATACACAGGTGCGCAATAGGTCCGCGACCCCGACCTGTTCCACCCAAAGTCCAAAATTTTAAATCTTTTAAGGGGCATTCTAGACTTTTCCCCACCTCTTTTAGACTTAACCCACTGCCAATATAAGTTGTTTTTGGCCTTATAAAAGAGTTTCAAAAACCTATTCTAAAGCCCCTTACGCTAAAACTAAGTAGAAACCTTGAGCGAAGAAGAGGAGAAAGAGCTAGGGTTCAAAGGATTGAGGCTAATTTCTTGAGGAATTGATTGTCAAACTCCATACCAGGTAAGTAAGGCTACCTAAAGCGTGGGATTATGTTCATCCATGTGCCTCTTCACTTACTTGAGTTAAAATCATGAGTATGAATTGCATGTCTTAAATCCCGTGGTTCTTGAGTTTTAATTTCTCGTACAAGATTGAGTTTCTTGAAATTATTAGAGTCAAATTATGAGCTACACCATTGTTATCTTGAATTATAAAAGTATTTTATATGATTGATGCATGAACCCTAACCTTGGTATCTTCCTTGCTTACGGATTTAGCTGAAATTGTGAACCCAACTGTTGAACTTAGTAATGTAAACCAGAGAAGTACGTTTTCTTGCTTCATGTATGTTTCTTGCTTTGTGTGTGCATGTAATGAGTATCCATTATGTCGTATATACTGAGCATGCTAATATGATGTCACTTGAAGGCAATTCATGAGAGTCTTGTATGAAGTGGATTAGAGTCTTGAGTTGTATTGCATGGACGACGATCCTGAGTTACTGATTTCTTGAGTAATTGAGTTGAGTTATAGAGAACTGAGTTGACTTGTCTAAGATGAGTCGAAGAGATGAGTTGAGTTAATTTCTATGAGCATGATTTAGTCTTGGAAGGAGTATTGAGCACCGAGTTAGGTGAGGAGAGTCATCCCAGAACTGCATTGACAGCGTAGAATAGTCACTTCAGCATAATATTGGCGACTCTTGTTCCAAAAGTTGGATGTTCTCTTTGGATAGGAGAGAGGGAGGTAGAGGTTGACACGTCCTTTTTCGTGGCAAGTTAAGGACAGGCGATACAACGATGCCATATTTATTGTGCATCACCAAAACTCATAGTGGTGGGAGTTATGTCAGTTAGAGAAACTTCCAAGCAACACTTGAGTTGAGCATATCCTGGTCCTGGTTTTCGAACTGAGTTGCATTAAGCACTGAGTCTATTTTCTAATGCATGATTTCTTGAGTTGAGTTATGAGATAAAGAGTTGAGTCTTGAGTCGAGTTTGTTGATTAGTTTGAGCTTTATTTGTTTACTTTTAGCCCGTTTACATACCATTACATTCCACGTACTGACGTCATTTGGCGTTGGATAGTTTCATGATGTACGCACGAGAGATAGCGGCTGCAGCAGATGCACCATTGAGGTTTAGAGTTCCGAGATCCAGAGATTGATGAGTCATCCTTACTTTTCGGAGAAGCCTGTTCTTATTTTGTTCGGTTCTTTATTTGTTGAGTTGGGTAGCCATGACCTGTCATGGTACCTTCTAGATGATTAGAGTAGAGGCTTCATAGACCTAGAGTGGAGTATTACCGAGTATTTTATATTCAGTCTTGAACTATTTTGAGAAATAATTATGCCTTTTCTTTAAATGTTATCCTTGAATATTTCTTTTGCTGTTGAGTAAGATGTGACGATGAGGCCAAGCAGTTCACTCGAGGACTAGTAATAGTTTTTGAGTGTCAATTACGTCCAGGGTACCCTCCCAAGGCGTGACAAAAAGGGTAATTTAATAGGTAATATGGGTAGGAGAGACTCATTCATAAGGTAAATGAATTTTTTGTTGAAAGAAGTTGGGGTGGGTGAGGGTAAGTGAAATTTTTTCAATTTTCTAAAAATTAAATTAACTTTTTATTGAGAGGAAAAAATTAATTTCTATTCACATTTGGGGGTAGGGGTATGAATCGGTCGGTCGGTTCGATTTTATTATATTATTGGCTCGGTTTATCTATTTTTTGATTTTTTAATATTTTAAACCAATAGCAAACTAATAAAATATTTTTTATCGATTTTATATTCTTAACGGTTCGATTTTCCATTTACCCGATAAGAAAGTGCTTTAATAAAGCAAATGGAGTACAGAAGAGTAAAGACTAACTACTAAAGTGGATAAACAATTTACGATAAAAATTAAAATAGGTAAAGTAATATTATAGTGTCTTATTACTATTAACTTACTAATATTTAATAATTACGAAGGGATAATAGTAAATTATTATACCGATAACCCAATAGTAAAAATCGATATCAAACCGATAACCAAATAATTCATTTTTCAAAACCATTAAGAACTCAGTAACAATAAATCAATAACATTTTGATTGATTCGATTTATCGGTCGGTTCGACTTTTGCACACCCCTTGTCATTCCTCGGACATAAGGTCTAGATGTGACACGACGAATGGAACCCGAGAGTCCCAAAACAAGCCTCAAGATACCAAAATTCACATCATCGATTCGGAAGCGCATTCAACAATCAACAAAAAGTTCTAAAGGACGAAAAAAATAGGACTGATGCTATGGGGGTATCATAGGGAATGGGATTAACATGAGTTCACATAGAACGTAGCACATAAAGACTAAGGAACAGATACGTAGGACTCACGCTATGGGGGCAATTCGGGACTTTGATCTTTCCATCAAACATATAACCAAACCATAAGTCACATAACCAACTCACATGTCGATAGCCAAAGATAGCGAATGCATTACATAGACTTAGCCATAGCTCATAACATATAACATAAAACGTAATAAAGTTTATAAGGTCTTCAACAATGCCTTTACATAGATGGATCGGGGACCAAGACATTTCCCGGAATCACCCTAAATACATAAAGAAACAAAAGTATCAATGGTAGTTAAATGGTGGATCGTCCTTGGAAGATAGGATTCACCACTACAAATAAACTTGAAATCCGAGCTAAGCGTCAAATGGAGGATGATCAAAGTCCTTGGTCCCTACATGGTAATATCATGTAGGCAAAAGTATGCGTTAGTACGTTTGAATGTACTAAGTATGCTGGGTGCAATGCATGTAACTTGTCAAACCTGCATTTCAGTGTTAGATGACAAGGGCACATAATATAGAAAAGATATAATCAAGAGAATAGTATAACAAGATGTCATGAAAGTCATGGTGCATGAAATGCAAATAATATATATGTGTGTGTGTGTGTGTGTGTGTGTGTGTGTGTGTGTGTGTGTGTGTGTGTGACCTCAACCGACAAAAGTAAGACCAAACGAGCTATTACTTGGTATCCCGATGAAATCCCTTCATCAGTAATGAGGTGGTCTAATTGTCAAAGGTAAACCATACTTCACCTTACGGGAACCCATCCCATTTCAGATGAAACAACCTTCCTTAAGGGAACATATCCCATTTTAAATAGGATTCTCATAAATAGCACACCAAATTATATTATAATTCACCTTATGGGAACACATCCCATTTCGGATGAAGCAACCTTCCTAAAGGGGACATATCTTATTTCGGATAGGATTTCACATAACCTATGTTAGGCTCATAGTTCAATGAAATAGAGCACTCCCTCAATCCATCGGTGCTAAGTCGTCATCTCACAAGAATACTCATAATATACATATACATGTTTTTCAAAGAAGTAAGTCATTTCCAAAACCATTTCAATGCATTCTTAGGCTTAAAGGCCAAACACCATTCATAATAATTTATACTTAGGCTCAAATGCCAAAATTCATAATTTCATAGTCGTAATGCTCATACATAGGAATAGCCCATTCATATACAAGATGGTGCAAGCACCCAAAATGCTCAAAGAGCCATAATCAATAGACATATATGTGATCACAATATTGTCATATCCAATATTCTATCAAAATCATATCATAGAACATAATTGGGCTTAATCCATAACATAATTTCTCAAAATAGTCCAATATCATGAATGCAAATGCTATGAATGATATGAAGAAGGCATGGGTAATTGGGATTAGACCTAAAATCAACAATATATAGTGAAATTAAAATAAGAACATCACTAAATCTGTATTTAAATTCAACATAAGATCACTCATGCATAAACAAGTCTTAAAGAGGACATGCATACTTATAATTCCATAAACCCAAAGTAAATCTTCATATGATGATTTAAATCACCATAAAATCATCAAATAAACACTACTCATGCATATATAGAATTTTAGGAATCATAATATTCAAAACCCCGATTTAAAGTAAGCTAGAAGTCCATGAAATTGCTTGAAAATAATTTTGGGTCTCCTTGATTCAAAGGAAATCAAGGATCAACTCACATACCTTCACTAAGATGAAGAAACCCCAAAGAAATCCGAAGGAGACTTGAAATCCCAAGCTCAAATGTTGAAATCCCAAGAGTTCTTTTGTGGAAGGCCTTTGAGAGTATTTTGAGAGATTCAAATTATGAGAAATAGGTTTAAATATTTGAAATAGGTTTTAAGTATTTAGATAACCTTAGAATAGCTTAGGAATTATCAAAAGACCAATAGAAATAATCGAATTTACGAAAACGTCATTAATGAATCAGAGTAAAATTTTACCGGAAGTCACTTGACTGGAGGGTAAATGGTTCGTGTGGCATTACACGGTCCGTTTACTAGCCCGTGAACCCCCACTTAGACAAATTTTTGAAAATTTCAATGTTGAACCAACACTTAGAATATTTTTCATTTCGGGGACTTCACGGAAGAGCAAATGGCCCGTCTAGCACTACATGACCCGTGTGGTTGGTTGTGGCACAAGACTTGGCCAAAAAGTAGTCGTCACAGGCTCAACGGAAGTCTCACAAGTCGTGAGGTGAGATGCCTCACTACCCGTTTACTGGCCCGTGTGGCATCACTGCATAAGAGGGTCTTGTGAAAACAGTCATAACTCCTTCATTCGAATATGAAATGAGGTGAAATCAAGTGCATCGGAATGCTAACTCAAAGGGATTCAATTTGGTAGGTTCTGGACCACGCAGTTTCTTTTGTGCTAATAGATATGCCCCTTTAAAGTTGACCCTTCTATCGGTACTTGTGTCAACTTTACCAACGGAAATTCCTTTAAGCTTGGCTTGATACAGGGGACCCATGATGACCTTAAACAACATAAATAAGCTTGAATATAAGGTTTGTAAGTGAACTCAGATCGAGCTTGGAGGTTTCATAAGGTGTCACCTTGGTCCAAAACTTTCCGAATCCAAATCTCAAGTGTCACCAAAGTTATACAAAAATCCGGGTCCTTATATTAGAGGTAGGGGTGGGGTTGTAAACAAAATTATATTTTTTTGGGTAGGGTCAGGGGTAAGGAGACATCGGGGGG
>JAPFFP010057718.1:13700-51172 GCA_026153255.1 Solanum medicagineum | reverse complement strand
TCTGGTAAGACCTCCATGGGCGGGGGGGCGTGTCGGGGGGGGGGGGGCGGCGGGCGCGGGGGTTAGCCAAGGGGTGAAAGGAAAACCCTAGCCAAGGCCGATCTTGATATAGATTTACCACTAATCAGCTAATCATTTGTATTACTTGTTGTGCACAGATTATAGAGTAAAGGTAAAGTAATAAAATGAACATAAAGTACATGATCCCACAGTATAACTAAGGGTGGTCTCTTATCCTACACTAGTGCATAGTTTCATTTGAGCTGTTACTTCATATACAGTATTTCATGCCTTACATATTAAATAAATTATCTCGTACGACGTCCCTTATGGGCGACCTGCATTTCATGTTGCAGGTACAGGTGCTAGTAGCTCTCCCCAATAGGAGTATAGGATATCCAGCTGCTGTTACCAAGCTCCATGTTGCTTCGGAGCTTTGTGTGTCTAGAGCTTATATTTTTGTATTGTATAGTTAGTCGAGACAGGGCCTGTCCCGACCCTTATCAGATACTTTTCCTTACCTAGAGTCTTTGTAGACTATATAAATTAAAATATTGTCATGTCTCATACTTTAGACACCGTGGCCCCAATAGCCAAGCCATATGTATTTCTTTTTGTCTTGTTATTACTGCTTACTTTCTTAAAGGCATGTTGAATGAATAAATCCCTTTTAATATATATAGAAAGTGCATGAATACAGGTTGGTTCTCCGAGCCTTATCGGCAACGGGTGCCAATCTACCTTAACGTGACTTTGGGCATGACACTAGCATAGCAAAAACCAATTGTAGGGGGCGGGGAACATTACCTTAACTTTTATAACATGACATAGAGTCAGAAGAAGGGAAATATTTCCTAAAACATCTCACAGCATCTCACTAATAGTCAACACAACCATGAATAAGACTCTAATCGACGTAATGTGTTTGATGTCGAGAACCATTAACAACCTACTGCTACGATACCAAGTTTGTGACGACCCAAGCCTATGACCTAGACATGACACAGCGGATAGGGAACCCAAAGGGACCCAAAGCAAGCCTATTAACATATTTTTACACATCATTGGTCGCGGAAGCAGTTGAACAACATAATAAGAGTAGAAATAAGGGGAAAGGGGCTAAAGGAATACTTTCATAACATAAGCACCAAAATAAAAGAGTCAAGGCTCAATACATAACATGTTCAACAACACCTCTACTACATGGATAAGAGCGGGGGCCAAGACAAACAACCGGGCTTACCCTTATAGTCAATACATACATAAAAGAAAGATAGTCTTATAACACAGCATAAGATCATAAACATCGTCCCTGGAATGGAGGACTCATCAACAAGCTTGGGAGAAATCATACTAGCCACGTGAAGGAAGATGCCCAAGTGGGGCTCTGGTTCCTACATGGTGACATCATATAGACATAGAGTATGCATTAGTATGTTTGAATGTACTATATAGGATACAATGCAACAAGAGATAAATAACATAATCGAAATGCATAAGCATAGGCAATGAGTAGCATATAACGATATGGCATACATGGAAGGTGCTTGAAGTAAATCATGCTTACATAGAACATAATACATGTGTAAGGAGAGACTATTATTAGTGAATATGCAGGGCCAATCACCTCCTTGCAGAGGCGAATGAATATAGTTGATGAGGTACGAACCCCTTAACATGGTTGATGAGGTACGAACCCCTCAACATGGTTACATGGGCCGACCACCTCCTAAGCGAGGCGATCGAGGTGCAAACCTCTCAATATTGTTGATGACGTACAAACCCCTTGGTTATCAAGGTACAATCCCCTCGACATGGTTGTACGGGCCGACCACCTCCCGAGCGAGGCGATCGAGGTACAAACCCCTCAATATGGTTACCTGAGCCTATAACCTCCCAAGTGAGGATTGCTCAATTCTTGACACTATATAGATAATAACATATACATACATTCTTTTCATTATCATATAGTCATTCAACTCATAAGACATGCATTGCGCCTTCAATTCCTCTGGGAAATCCTAATCGGATATTGTATCAAACACTTGGCGAATGTGTACTACTAGTGTAAAACCATGCAATTCAAGAGTGGAATCATGTTAGAAAATTCAGTGTAAAATCATCAATAGATACTTGGAAACATCCACAACAATATACATCAAAAACTCTTCGTCAAATCTCATAATCAGTCTTAGATTCATAGCTCAAAATATGCTAAAACAATCATAATTTCACGAAACCCCAACGTAGTGTGTAGTGAAATTCATAATAAGTAAGACCCATGAGTAAATCAACTTTAAATGATGTAATTTTAAGTAAAAGAAAGCTTGGGCATCATGGGTGAAAGGAACCCCACATACCTTGGCTTTGAAGAATCCTTGGAGAATATTGGAAATGGAGACTTGAAGCTTGAATTAGAACCTTAAGATGCTAATTGAGTTTTGGGACTTGAATTTAGGGTGAAATATTTGTCTAAGTGTTTGAGTGAGTATTGGGGAATGTTTTGTATGATATGAGGGTGAAATATGGCTAAGTATAGGTATTATCACACATGGGAAGACTTAGGCCCAAGACTCAATAAAATTAACTGGGAAAAAAATAACATCTGTCCGCACCCTTGCCACATCGCGCCAGGGGCACGGACTCATTCTGGATAAGGAAAATTAAGAAAAATGAAATTGCTAATCATTTTGCTCTGAAATCAAGGTTAGACCTACTTCCCACTCAATTTGACCCCCTGACTAAGAATATGCAGTCAGAATTTTGATATCACACACGAATTTTGAGATATATGAAAATTATGATTTCGGGCACTTTCGAGGCACATTTTCAGGCACTTCTTTTGGGGTCGTTTCAAAGCTCTTGGTGCTTTGTTTAACCCGTATAAAGTTTTCTTAAATAGAGAAATCATATTTTCATGTCCTGGTACACTATCCTTCTGGCTGGTCAACATATATTTCTTCCTAGAGTAGTTCATTCAAAAAAGCAGACTTGACCATTTGGAAAATCTTCCAACTCTTTTCTGCCGCTATAGACAAGAACATTCATATTGTATCCAATCTTACTATTGGGGAAAAGGTTTCAGAAAAATCTACTCCCCAAACTTGTGCGTCGCCTTTCACCACCAATCTAGCTTTGTGCTTGTTTACCGAGCCATCTGGATTACGCTTTGTTCAAAAAATCCATTTAACTCCAATCCTTTTTCTATCTTGTGGTCTTTCCACTAGCTCATAAGTTTGGTTCTTTTTTATCATGGATAGCTCTCCTTCATTGCATCTATCCAATTTGATCCATCTTTGCTTCTTGGTACCCTGCTAGTTCAAAAATAGTAACATTGCATCTTTAATAAATATCAGAGAGTGACCTCGTTCCCCCAACAGGTTGATCATCCACCAATTTATTATAATCAAACTTTGAATTGTCATTCAGAACTAGAGACTCCTGATTCCAATCCCATTGCTCATCATCGAGGAATTGAACGTCTCTACTTACTATAATCTTTCCCAATTGAGGTTGAAAGATCCTGTAAGCTATAGACAATGAGCTATAGCTAATAAAGATTCCCAAATCTGCCTTCTTATCTAACTTGTCTCTTTTAACTTGTGGAATATAAGAGAAAAATAGACATCCAAATATCCTAAGGACTTTAAGATCAAGTTTGAAACCATACCATGCGTCGAACGAAGTCTTCCCTTCCACTGCCCGCATAGGCAGTCTATTCGGCAAAAAAGTAGTTGTGTTTGCTGCTTCTGCCCAAAACTTTTTCGGTAGATCTTTCTTGTGCAACATGAATCCTGGGATCTCCATAATTGTTTTGTTCTTTCTCTCACTAACTCCATTTTCTTGTGGATAGTAAGGGACAGTGAGTTGGTGCTCTATTCCAGCTTCTTCAAAAAAGGAATTGAACCGATCAGATGTATGTTCAATACCATCATCTGATCTAATGACTTGAATCTTGTAGCCACTTTGATTCTCTATCCAAGCTTTGAACTTCATGGCAATTCCAGCAACTTCAAACTTAAACTTCATATATCCAACACATTCTTGTTATATCATTAATGAAGATAATATACTACCTGTTGCCATTAAGCGACAGAGTCCTTTGTGGACCATAAAGATCGGTATGAATGAGTTGCAACTTCTTTGTAGCTTTCCATGTGGAACTTTTAAATGGAAATCTAGTCTGTTTGCCAAGAAAACAAGCCTTACATCTTGAGATATGCTCCTCTAAACTTGGTAAACCATTTATTATTTGCTCCGTTGCATAAACAACAGAGCTTTGTGATGAAAATGCCCACAACCTTTTGTACCAAATTTTCATGTCCATGGACTGACTTTGGAAAGCTATATGTTCCCCGTCCAACGGATTCAAGGAAAAACTCTTTCCCTGTATTTTGATTTTGAACATTTTTTGACCACTAAGATCACTTATTAGACACGCCTTGTCTTCAAATAATAATTTGAATCTATTTTCTAGCAATTGTCCAACATGTAATAAATTGTGATCAAGTTCAGGAACAAATAAAACTTCAGAAATAAGTTTTGTACCTTTATAATTCTCCATTGCTACAGTCCCCTTTCCTGTCGCTGGGAGATATTCTCTATTTCTTGTTCGGACTCTTGATTTAACTGATCTATCAAGCTCCCTAAAAAGCATTTCATCACTGGTCACATGGTTCGTACAACCACTATCAATAATCCAACTTTTGCTTGAACTCTTGCTTGCATAACATGTACCCACAAACAATTGTTCTTCTTGTTCTTAGTCTGCGGTTTGTGCTTTAGTTTTTTGGTTTGGAACCTTTGCTTTACAAATAATCTCGGCATGACCAAATTTTTGACACTTTCGTCATTTTATATCAGTCTTTCTCCAACACTTGAAGTATGTATGATTTGTCCTACCACAATGTCGACAAGAAGGATATTTTCCTTCTTTGTTGTTACTAGTGGCAATAATATTATGTTTTTGTAGAAGTAGCTTCACAGTTTCCTTTCTTTACTTTTCCTTTGTTTCCCCTAGTAGCACCTGAACCAAGCTGCAACTTAGCTTGTAGGGCTCCTTCGATAGATCCTTCTTACCTCATCATCCTTCGTTGTTCTTGTGCCTTCAGAGCACTCAACAACTCTGTCAAACTAAGCGTTGACAGATCTTTAGTGTTTTCTAATGAAGCAATAGTTTCCTCATATCTCTCAAGTAAGGTTACAAATATCTTTTGAACTATTTTATTGTCATTAAGTTTAGTTCCAAGTATCCTTACCTTATTTGCAATCAGAAATAACCTAGCAGTATAATCCTTAATGGTTTCATATTCCTTCATTCACTACATCTCAAATTCTCTGACCAAGTTCAGCACTTTCATTCCTCTAATTCTTTTATCTCCCTCATACTCCTTAAGGAAATCCCAAATTTCTTTGGTTGACTTACATGTTATTACTCTATTGAAAATGGTGGCGGAAACTTCAGTAAAGAGACAAGATTTAGCTTTGGACTTAGTCGTCTTCCTTTCCTTGAGAGTCTTAATTTGAGCCATGCTTGGATTCCCTGACAAAGGAAGCACTTCATAGCCTTCCTCAACAGCCTCCCACAAATCGTACGCCTCCAAATAAGCCTGCATTTTCACTACCCAAGCTTGGTAATTTTCTCCATCAAAAATTGGGGGAGCCATAGTTGAAAAGGAACCTGCGTTCTCCATTATTTGAATGGTGTTTGTAGCCACAGATTTGGATAAACACTGGGGAAAGAAAACTTACAAGTCTCTCACAAGTCCCTTAAAAACTAAGGGCTATGATACCAATTTGTAGATTTTTGTAGAGAAAAATAATATGCGACACAGGAAGAAGAATAGAAATTAGTTTATTAAGCTGGAAAAAGAGTTGTTTAAATAGAAGAAGTCTAACAAAATATGCAGTAACTACTGTAGTAACTTAAAAACATAGATTCTTAATAACTAGTAATCAAGTCTGTTACATTCCTAAAGACTAGGAAATTTAAAATTGAAAAACTAGAACATAATCCTATTTTTAGAAAATTAAAAAAAAAATACATCAGCAGCCATGTCACCATGCCAAATCAACATTAATTAACAGCTCATAAGGCATATTTCAGCAGTAACAACCCGACCTACTAGTGCTATTGTCCGCTTTGGGTCTAGACTTGCACAACTTTAAAATGTGTCACTAATAGTAAGACTTGTTTTACTTATATACCAATATCTCCTTGAGTTTTACCGATGTGGGACTTCTCATCTCAAGATGGGTTGTTACACTAATGTTAGATAATAGAATGATGATTAAACAACATCAATTATTTTAACAATGATATTAGAATTTTTTTCCAGTTATATCACAAGGTTAGGCTTTTGTTTATAATTATATTTTTGTCTAAACAATCATCTATGAGGTTCCAACATACCAGTTTTTTTAATTTACAAATATAAGGGGTCATATTAGCTGAAGCTGTTTGGAAAATCATGAAGTTTCAAAGGACTCTATGTAAGCTAAATTCTTTTTGTATTAAGTGTTTACAGATTGCTTGTTGTATTACGCTGCTAGCATACTGCTTCTCTTTAGTTCTATGGATTGAAATTGTATGGCTAAATGATATTGTAAAAGTATTATATTTTCATCTATTTAGTTGTTTTCAATGAATTTATGATGTTACCAAACAGAAACCATTTTCTCTTGAGATTGTCTCTATCCAATCTATTATTGTAATACTTGATTGGTTAAGACAACTCTAGTTAACAAACTATTTCTTGATAAGTTCAATTTTCTCATTTTGATGTTCGTGGACAATGTTGTGAGTCTCAAGTATATACACGCAAGGACTTGTTACTAACCATTCTTCATGGTTTTAAGAAGGATACTGTTAACAGTGATAAACTACCAGAAGATGAATTAGCAGATAAGTTGCACAAACTTCTATTAGGTTAAAGGTACCATATCCTCATTGATAATGTCTGGGAAACTACTCCATGGGATGAAATAAAGAATTACTTCTATGAAGGAAATAATGGAAGTAGACTTATGCTGACAACTTGACGCGGTGATGTTGCCTCCCATGCTAAACTCGTCAGTGATCCTCATCTTCTTTGATTGTTTACTACAAAAGAAAGTTAGATGTTATTGAAGGATAGGGTGTTCAACAAAAAATGTTACCCATTTGTCTTAGAAGATGTTGGCCAAAAGATAGTAAAAAGGTGTGGAGGGCTACCTCTTTTAGTTTTCTTGGTATCAGGTATTCTCGAAACAATGGAAAAGGAAAAACATTATTGGGAACAAGTTGTAATAAATTAGGTCCACAAATCCAGGCTAAGTCAGAGGATATAATCAATCTTAGTTACCAAGAATTACAATTTGCTTTTTGTATCTTGGAGTATTTTTGAAGGATGAAGAGATACAGCTATCAAAGTTAACATGGCTGTGGACACAACAAGGCTTCGTAAAAACTCATAAAGAGAATTTTTTCGAAGAAATAGCAAAAGATTACTTATAAAACCTTATTGGAAGAAACCTCGTGATGGTTTCCAAGAAAGGTTCTGATAATAAGGCCAAGACATGTCGCATTCATGGCTTGTTGCTTGAATTTGTAAAAAAGAAGCCAAGGTGGAGGACTTTCTACAATGCATACAAGGGTAATATGATCTAATATTCCTCTATGTAGAATCAATTTTATCTTTTAAACATATTCGGCTTATACTGATTTCTATATCAATAAGGACAATGATGATATGAATCCTTCTCCTATTTCCTACTAGAAGCATAACATTCCACGATGCTTATATCTTTACTTTTAAGGTGATAGTCTTGTAGAATGGAGTTCAATTTTTTCAGATGTACAACCCTTCCACTTGATGAAGGGAAGAAAAGTTGGATTTTTCTTCAATGGGCCATGCATCACACACTTTTAACAACTTCAAGTTTCTATGGGTGCTAGATTTAGAATTCACTATAATTAATTCTTTCCCAGAAGCGTTAACTGCTTGAGATATGTTTCTGTTAAGGTTGCTGATGATTTTTCATTATCATTCTTAGAAAATCTTTGGAACCTTGAAACTTTAATAGTTAAAGGACTAGGAGGATGAGTAACTTTATCAGGCACCCTCTGGAAGATGGTCAAGTTGCACCATTTACACATATACAACTGCATTGTTTTCAATATAAACAATGCTCTCCGAAAAATGGATGGCTTGAGAACTCTTTCCTCAACATGGTTTTCTTGTGTGGAGGACATGAATAGAGTTTCTGCAAAGATGCCAAATCTTCAAAAATTGAGATGTGAAGTTATGACACGTGATACAGTTTTCCCTGCAATTAATAATTTTACAAAGCTTGAAATGCTCAAGTTTTCTTGAGGTTATGTGGGGACCTGGCCCACCGAGTTGAACTTACCATCAAGTCTTAAGAAATTAACCTTGTCGAATAGTCGTGTATTTAGTCTTGATCAAGTTGCAACCCTCTCCAAACTTGTGGTACTCAAGCTGCTACATGTTAGCATTGATTCCAAAGTATGAAAAGTGACCGATGTTCAGTTCCCTGAGCTCAAATTCTTGAAACAGGAAGATTGATCTTTTTCAGGATGGTATGTTTTAGATGATGCCTTTCCATGGCTTTAGCACTTGGTGTTGATAAGATTGCGATATCTTGAGGATATCCGTTCTCACTTTGCAAACATGCCAACTCTAAAATTAATTAAGGTGATGGCATACAAATCACATGTTTAATCAGCCGAGGATATCCGGGAAACACAAGTTGAAGATATGCAAAATTCTGGTTTCAAACTCTTTATACAGAAGTAGAACAATCATCCCTTCACCCTCAAATTCCAGCTCAATTTGTTTACCAGGTATGTGCCCTGTTGATCCATTGGAACTGATATAAAGTATTGTACATCATTTCATCTATTGTTATTGTGAGTTGATTTTGTGGCTAGAGTTTGCCAAGTTGTTATTTGTTAAAGCTTGTATTAACTAGAGTTAGTTGATATAGTGTAACACCCCACATCCTACGTGCACTAGTCCTATGGATATGAAACATAATATGACTTGGTCAAATTAGCGCCTATTTTTAAAAGTGTGTGATCTCAAATTAGAGGGTGATATGTACGTCTATTGCTTAAGAGGGTCGAGTGTATATAAGTTTTAAGTCAAATTGAAGAGATCACAACCTTAAATGAAGTGAAAGAAATGAGGTGCTTGTAGGACTTCGGAAGCTAGTAGGTGAGTCACCTACATGCTTAGCAAATATGCTAGGTAGATGGAGACGAGGCCCGACACCAAATCTGTCCAAGTCTATGTTAAGGATGTAACTTTAGCCCATGTTTTAGCATCATGAATGGACAATATTCGTAGCCTAAGATGAATAATAAAAGGGCCCAAGTACATTCACAATCCATTTGACAATTTGAGCTCAAATCAAGTGAAAGGAAAAGAGAAAAATGGGCAGTCAAGGCCCATCAAATAGAAACCCAATAAGGCCCAAGTGGAATGGTAAAAATGTTACATTGCTCACTTGATAAAATATGGCTTAAAATGAAAAAGAAATTCAGCCAAAGAGTCCCTTTAAAAGGGCTAAAAAGAAGCGTCTTTAAGCCATTTCAACTTGGAAACAAAAATCAGATTTTCAAAGCTTTCTCTCTATTATTTCTTAACTTTCCAAAGCAGCCAGAAGTGACTTTTAGGTTTCTTGGAGAATCCATTCACCTTGAAGGTGAAGGTAAGTAAAGATACTTGTGTATTTAGTATGGGGTTTCATGAAAAACAAGAGGAATAGGCTGGTTATACTTGTGCTGGAATTTTTGGATAGCATGTGTTCCAAAGATTGTTGTACACTTTTCTTGTTTATTTGGAAACTGTTCTCTTCTTAGTTTGCTGGATTATGAAAGGGTGTTGTTGTTTTGATGAGGTTTAGTTCTGTAATGATGTATCAAGGCTGCTGCACCATTTTTATCTTCCGTAAAGATGAGTTCTTGTATGGTATCGTAATTGTGCTCTTAGTAGGAACTTATGAATGATAATTGGAGATTGTAGTTCCATGTTATCTATATAGTTTAGAATGGTTTTTGGACTGTTTTGGGACTTTTTTATGTGTAAATGTGGTGGGAAAAGTTTGGTTAAAGTTGTAACAAGTTTGGGATTATTGACGTCGAAATATAGTGAAAGGACATAATTTTATGCTATCTACTTGTGTTTTGCGTAGAACTGTTATGTGTTGTACTTTTGTGGGTTGTTGTGAGACCGCTATAGGGCTAAAACAAATTAGACCTGACATGTAAATGAGAATGAGTATTACAAAATACAATTAGAGGTGAAAAAGTTGAAAGAATTCTCTTGGGTGGATAATTACACGTTTGCTGCCCGTGCGTTACTTTTTTTATAGTATTGGACTGCCAAGATGTATCTATTAGCTGTTAATACTTGTTTTATCACCTACTCTATTATAGATAAGTATTTAGGGTTAAAAGGAGGTTACTTCAAGGTAATAACGAGGTCATATAACAAGGTATGTAACGCTACTTAATTTCATATTATTTTGCATGAACCCAGATCCTTCCTTGGCACATAAAGGCAATTACCAACTCCGACATGACTAATAACCATGTCTTCACTCTTTACATGTTCATATTCTCCCATACATGGTCATTTGTAAATCTATATACATACTTGGACACCAAGATACATGGGTTCTTGTTGCTAATAAAGTTCATGAGTTGTTTCATCGCCTACGCATTTCATTATTTGTGTAACCTACACTTTTCATTATTGTATTGTCTTGTATAGTTATTTACATGTCACATGCTATATCTATGGTCCTAAAGCTCCAATATTATGACCACCCAAAATAATCATCTCAAAGGTAATTGAAAGATAAAGTAAGTTATTTATTGATAGGTGGTAGCCTAGGGGTAGAAGAGTCACCTAGCATGGATCAATTCCATTACAATAGGTCTCCCAAGGGTGAAATGAAAGCCTAGCATGGGTCAATCCCGATATTGATTACCACTAATCAGCTGATCATTTGTATTATATGTTCTGCGTAGATTGTATAGTAAAGAAAGGTAAAGTAATAAAAAGGACATAAAGTATATGATTCCACAGTATGACTAAAGGTTGTCTCTTATTCTTACATCAGTGCATGATTTCATTTGAGTTCTTATTTCATGTATAGTACCTCTTGACTTACATATTTAGTACATTAACTCATACTGATGTCCCTTGTGGGGGACCTGAATTTCATGTTACAGGTATAGGAGCTAGTAGATCTCCCCGGTAGGAGTACAGGATATCCAGTTGTTGTTACTAAGCTCCAAATTACTTCGGGGCTTTGTGTTTCTAGAGCTTATGTTTTTGTATTGTATAGTTAGTCATGAGGTGTGGCTTTTTCTAACCTTATTAGATACTTTTCCTTATCTAGAATCTTTGTAGACAATGTAAAGTGTGGTCATGTCTCACACATTAGACCTTGTGGCTCCAACGGCCTAATCATATGTATTTCCTTTTGGCTTATTGTTATTGTCTACCTTCTTGAATAGATTCTGAATATGGAAACTCCTTATAATGTTCATAAGAAGTGCATTGGTATGTGTTTGTTCTCTCGAGCCTTGTCGACAACGGGTGCCAGTCCACCTTGATAGGACTTTGGGCATGACAAAAGTGGTATCAGAGCCAGTCGTCCTAAGGAGTCGACAAAGCCATGTCTATACAGTGTCTTGTTTATGGATGTGTTATGCACCACATTTATAAGCAGGAGGCTATGTGGCATTTAGGAGTTGTCACTTTCATTTCATCCTTTAGATCGTGCCATAGAGCCAAGTGTTGTAGGTGGATTATGTCTAACCTATAAATTGTTTTGTCCACCGAATATGACAGAAACCTAGAACAACAAACACAAAGACAAAGACAAAGACAAGGAAGTAGAAGTGGTAAAGTTGGTATACCCATTCGCGTGAGACAATGAAATGAGACTCAAGATGAGTCTTTGTCACAAACATCTCAAACTCCTCTAGTTCCAGATAAACCAGGAAGTAGTGAAATTCCCCAGAACCACCTATCAATGCTACCATGCAGGATCTAAGAAATGCAGTCTAATTATTGACTAGTATAGTTGCTAGCCAAGGTCAAAGACAAGAAGGCCAATTATAGGTCCAGGTTATGCGAATATGGTAGTTAGCATGAGGATATGTGAATTCCTTAATTTAGACCCTCCATCCTTCACCGGGTTAGATCCTAATGAAGATCCACAAGACTTTATTGATCAGATCCAACATACTTTGGATGTTATGCATGTGAGTGGTACAAAAGTTGTTAAGCTAGCGACATACAGATTGAAGGGTATGGCTATACTATGGTATGGAGCTCGGAAGTAGTCTAATGATATAGATGCACCTCCAACTACCTAGAAGGAGTTCAAAGAGGCATTTCTTAACTGTTACTTGCCATTAGAGATCCGAGAGGCATATGCAGAATAATTCTTAAATCTTCACCAAGGGAATATGAGAATGAGGGAATATAGCCTTCAATTTAATTCCCTAGACAGGTATGCTCCTAATGTAGTTGCTACTATGGCAGATAGAGTTTATCGATATGTGGATAAATTGGATTTGTATCTAGTTAAAGATTATACCATTGCTTCCTTGAATATAGACATGGATATAGCGAGGATGTAAGCTTTTGCACAAAAACTAGAGGATTAGAGGCAAAAGAGAGGGGCACAAGAGTTAGAAAGGGGGCAGTCCAAGAGGGCCAGATCTAGGGGCAGTTTATGCCATCCCAAGGTGATCTTAGGCCTTAATATTCTAATAGACCACCTATGCCATTATCCTCCTATTTTGCAGCTAGTGCTCCACCACAACTCCAATGGTCTAGAGGTAATAAATTTGGTCAAAGAACCAAAGAACAAGGTGCACTGACCATGGAGTATTCGGCAAGCCAGCAAATGACTCATAGGCAGCCTTGCAAATAATGTGGGATAAGTCATTTTGGTATATGTCATATAGGGACAGATGCTTGTTATTGGTGTGGTATTTTGGGGTATATGATGAGAGATTGCCCGAGGAGATGCATGGGTAATATAGCACTAACCTACTGGGTCAGCTGTTGCATCATCATCATCAGTTCCTCCATTAGGTAGGGGTCAACAAGCATCTACAAGTAATGGTAGAGGTGCTAGAGGGGAAGCTAGTTCAAGTGGAGTCTAGAATCACACTTATGCTCTGGGAGTCGGCAAAATTTGGAAGCTTCACCCGATGTGGTCACTGGTAAATTCTCCATATTTTTAGACAATGTATATGCATTAATTAACCCTGGTTCTACACTATCATATATCACTCCACTAGTTTTTGGAAAGCTTAAGAGAACACCTATACTATTGAACAATCCATTTGAAGTGTCTACACCAATCGGTGAATCTATCATAGCTAGAAGGGTTTATTATGACTGTGCAGTAACTGTTTGTGACCGTGACTAATTGGCTGACCTTAATGATCTTCAAATGGTGGAATTTGATGTTATAATTGGTATGGATTGGTTAGCTTCTTGCTATGCCACCATGGATTGCCAAACTAAGAGAGTGTACTTCCACTTTCCAAATGAGGCAATTCTTGAATGGGAAAGCAATATTAGGGGCACCAAAGGGTAAATTTATCTCTTATTTTGAGGAAAGAAAGATGATATTTAAGGGATATATATTTCATTTAGTTAGAGTGAGGGATATAGAGGCAGAATTACTTAACTCTTCAATCAGTTCCATTAGTGAATGAATTTGTTGATGTGTTCCTTGAAGATCTTCTAGGTTTACCTCTAGAACGAGAAGTAGATTTTGGTATTGACTTGCTTCCAGGCACTTAACCAATTTCCATCCCTCCATATAGAATGGCCCCGGTAGAATTACGTGAATTAAAGGATCAGTTAAAAGACTTATTGGAGAAGGGTTTTATAAGACCTAGTGTGTCCCCTTGGGGTGCACCAGTGTTATTTGTAAGTAAAAAGGATGGAACCTTGAGAATATGTATTGACTATCGATAATTGAATAGAGTGACAATTAAGAACAAATATCCCCTCCCTAGGATTGAGATTTATTTGATTAGTTATAGGGTGCCAAATGCTTTTCAAAAATCGATTTGAGATCAGGTTATCACCAAGTGAGGGTGAAGGAGAAAGATATACCTAAGACAACTTTTAGGACACGCTACGGTCACTTTAAATTTCTTGTTATGTCATTTGGTCTAACAAATGCATCGGAAGTTTTTATGGATTTGATGAATATGGTATTCAAGCCATTCTTGGATATGTTCATGATAGTATTTATATATGACATTTCGGTGTATTCAAGATTAGAAGAGAACCATGCAAATCACTTACAACAGGTATTACAAGTTCTTCGTGATCGGCAATTGTACGCCAAGTTTTTCAAATGTAAATTTTGGTTAAAATTAGTGGCATTCTTGGGTCATATTGTATCCGATGAAGGAATAAGGGTTGATTCACAAAAAATAGAGGTTGTGAAATATTGTCCAAGGCCAACAACACCCACGGAAGTTTAGAGCTTCCTAGGGTTGGCAGGTTATTACAGAAGGGTTTTTGAAGATTTTCGTTCCATTTCTGCACCTCTAACAAAGTTGACAGATAAGGCAACCAAGTTCTAATGGAATGATGCTTATAAAAGGAGCTTCCAAGATTTAAAAACAGGCTAACTTCTGCACATGTGCTAGTACTTCCAGAAGACACCGAGGGATATGTAGTGTATTGCGATACTTCAAGAGTTGGCTTAGCGTGTGTATTGACACAGCGTGGTAGGGTAATTGCCTATGCCTCTAGACAACTACGACCGTATAAGAAAAACTACCCAACACTTGATCTTGAGCTAGCGGTTGTGTTTACTTTGAAAACATGGTGCCACTTTTTGTATGGGGTTCAGGTTGACATATATACTGATCATGAGAGCCTGCAGTACATCTTTAAGCAGAAAGACCTAAATTTAAGACAGTGGAGATGGCTAGAGCTAATAAAGGATTATGACATTGATATACTATACCATCCGGGAAAAGCAAATGTGGTAGCTGATACTCTGAGTCGCAAGGCAATCATGAACACTACTACAAATATAGGCTTTAGTGACAATTATTTTGCGGCAATAAGCTAATTGCCGCTAATATACTCAAGCAAGGCAATTTATTTACGGCTAATTTATAATGGCCAGCAAAAAGTTATTTTTAGTAATAAATAAGAAGAATAGCCACAAAATCTTTACTTTTTTGGTAAATTACAACTCCTGCGCTTGGAAATCCTTTTCCTCTTATAATAAGGTGAACTCCCGCTATTGTTTTTTATAAAAGTCTCCCAATCATCAGGAAACTTTTAACCTAGAGCAACGATTCTCTCCCACTCCTCAGAAATTTTTAACCTAATTGCAGCGTCCTTTAACTAGTGAAC
The DNA here is from genome assembly GCA_026153255.1 of Solanum medicagineum. Taxonomy (NCBI): domain Eukaryota; kingdom Viridiplantae; phylum Streptophyta; class Magnoliopsida; order Solanales; family Solanaceae; genus Solanum; species Solanum medicagineum. The sequence goes on along the minus strand of JAPFFP010057718.1, from coordinate 35,744 downwards.
GAAGAAACCAACAACGTCCTGCGACCATACAAAGTTTTAGTCTTCAGGTATATAGATCACTATTCTCCAGATAGAGATGTTAATGTTCTCTGTTTGTCTCTACTTTGTGTCGCTGTTTTCTTCTTTTTGTGTATATAAAATATAGCTTCATCGTTGATGTTTATATCTTTTGAACGATTAACAGTGAACAGCGACCAACAGCTAGAGTAATCAACGGCGAGAAACCAAGCATGTCCAGCAACAACGTCCAAAAGTGCAATACTCAGGTATCATGATCACAACACGCCAGATATAGATGTTAATCTTCTGTGCTCTGTTTTGACTATATATTGTTGTTTCAATCTTCTTTCTATAGTATAGCCTAGCAATATCATTGTTCATTAATATATTTTGCTAATTTATGTTTGTGATCTCTGATTCTATTTCTTTGATTGAAATTTATTGAATGGATTACTCTTTTTTGGATCTTCTAGTTTTACTTTGATCTCTTACTTTTATATATTTATTTGTAATGTACTGAATCTGTTCCTCTGTTTCTCCTTATATTTTTGTGATATGATTTGATATGTAATTGGTATGACTAACTTAAATTTATATAGATGATCGAAGGGGCCATAGTTATTTCGAAATAGGTACCGTCTGAAAAGTTTTCGATTTTATTCTTCTTTGCTTCCTGTAGGCAGTCGAAGTAGTGTTAAGTAATTTCCAGTTAGTGACTTTGCTTTGACAAAGTAGCTGCAGTGAATTTGGCCTCTCTGTACACATTCATACATCATAAAGAAGTAGGTTATAAGATGAGTGATTGTTCTCAGATTATGAAGTCAAAGAACACCATTTATGCATTCTGTTAAAAGGTAGCTGGGAGAGAAATTTAGGGCGCTGCATTGAGGAGTAGTGTTTGTGTTTTCATGACTCAAAATCTGATGTGTGTTGCTTTGTTTCCTCTCTAGTAAAGGCATCACTAATATGTTTTACCTATCAAATTATTTAGCAACCGATATGTTATCTTCGTATGGAATTTATTTAGTTAAACCAAATTTGAAAAGTAACAACGTTCCAACAGCTTCGTGGATTTATGGGAAGTGTATGCACTAAAAAGTCAAAATTCTTTCATAGGCTTGCAAATTATCTGTTCTCTTATTGTACTAGGCTTGTCAGCATCTGTGTACAGTCCACAGAATAAGAGTACGGAGTATAAGCCAAATATTTAGAATTAAGATCACCTTCTATATATAAAAGAATCTATCTTTGATAGTTTGATCGGCTATAGCAATTTTAGTATTGATTATCGCGACCTAGAGTCATCCCTGAGGCGTTTAATTTTTCCTCGAGTCATCCTGCGTAAATCTATCTTTGGTATTTAAGTCCTTTTCTTTCAGCTTTCCTAACATCTTTGACTGATTTATGTTGCCTTATTGATGGATTCTATCTTGGGCTTGCTGCTCCACCGTAGGATTCGACCAAGTATCCTTTAAGAAAACACATGATGCAACTATAACATTGACGGCAACACCTCCGTCTTTCAAGCTCATAAGCAATATGCTGAATTGAAATCCTTATTGAATTTCTTAACTGCATCATCTCTAGCAGTTATAGACAAGAATCTAACTAATTGAACACAATTGATGCTTGACAGATTAAGAGAATGTTGCATCAAGTCCGTAAGTATTCACCTCATTCATTAACTATTCATTGTAAGTTTTCTTGTCTAGCATAGAATCCATAACAGTTTTTCTGATATATATACTATTCACCAATTTTTCCTTGATGGCTTTCCTCAATCAGTATATCCTGTTCTATCCATGACTTTGTGCAATTTGCATCCTAGAGTACATAAGCCTTTGCTATTGCTAGATTAAATGAATTCTGATAAAAGGCAAGACTGCTAGAGGTGCTTAATGCAGATTGTAAATCGCAGATAAATGAACAAAGTTATCAATTCCTTTGATGCTACGAGGAGTCTTCGTGTTTAATCCTTTATAAGAAGAAGAAGCATAAAAAACTGCCTCGCCATTTAATAACTCTGAAAGATCCTTCCGAGCAAATGTGCAAAAGCTTCAACAAGTTCTATCACATATCAGTTGTACTGTATTTGACTTTTAGCTAAACCTCTTCAAGCTCATGTATAAATTTCTCCAACTTGCAGCAGAATGGGAATGATACCAAAACGATGTGAACTAGCTAGAAACTATTCCTTTTGCAGAACCGTCCCTTTGAACCATGATGCCAATTTCTTGAATGGACTGCTTTTATTGACTGTCTCCTTGTACTACAGGGGCTTGTGACACTAAATATACAAGTAATAACATCACACACAATCCATTCAATCTCTGTTGTTTCTCTGCATCTAAGAATGTGATAGAATACCAAGATCTTCCTTTTTACAATTTCTACTTTGTTTTTTTCTCAATTTTTGATTCTAGTTACTAAGACCTCCAGCATTAAAAAGATTCCCTCTAACTTCATACTTCAACAAGTTGTTATTGGCTGAGTGACGTGCAATCTCCTTAAAGATCTCGATCGCTGTCGGATATTTCTCTATTTGAGCAGTGGGTTGTGCAACTTTCTTCTTGCAATGATTTGCAGTTGTTGTTACATCTTCACCCTAGAAAAGATTAGCTGCCTTTTCATAGTAACTAATAGCCTGGTCCAAATTTTTCTGCTGCTCATACAATTCAGCAATTTGCTTGTAATAACTTGCAGACATATTTAGCCTTTCAATGTCTAAAAACAGGTTCACTGCCTGCTCTAAACATGATACTACCTCTTTAGTATTTGACTTCTAGTACCAATATATGAGCAACATCTATATAAGCATTAGCAACCTCATGTTTGCTATCCAACTTAAGATGACAATTAGCCAATTCAACATATAGTGCTCTAGCTTTATCCCATGATTTGGCGAGTTAAAAGCAATTGCCCGCTTTATCGAACAGATCAACGACGTCTTCGTATTTGGAGATCACCACTAACCAGCCCACTCTCATTTAATTGCCCAGCTTACTTCTCCCACACTGCAATCCACCCCCAAGTGCATTTATTTTAGCTCCTTCCTATGCGAATTCAATCAAATTTCGATCAAACAACTCTATAACTCATACATACTTTATCTGTTTTGCTTTCACAAGCTCTTCCAACTTTCAGTTGCCTTTAATTTCCACTTTGTTGTCACCCAAAATTCAAGCAATTGTTGTTCTAGCTTTTAGTTTCCAGTACACATTGCTCACATGCTTTCCAACCTTCAAATCATTATTTCCAGGTGACATAATGGCGTGTGAAAAACTGTTCATTTGCATCTTCTTTAAAGATCTATCAAAGCTGCAAGCAAATCACTCCATTGTCTGATAAGTCATTGGGATCTTCATTTTTCTGAAAATTAACACATCAAACTAACAAAATATGCTTAAGAACTCACAATAATCCTATGTTTTGGATGCCATAAAAGGCGTATTTTCACCATCCATCAGTGCTCTGTAGAATTTTCATATCGTGTCATGACAATATCATTTAACAAGTTGTAGAGCATCTCTCAATTAATTTAACAATATATGTTCTTAACATTTTATGATCTTCCAATTTTTTTCCTTTCAGGTAATTTAGAGGCAAGAAAGGTACGTGGACCTACTTTACTAAAAGATATTTAAAAACTTCCTCCGGGGAAGACAATTGATCTGCAGTTTAATAGTTGTAACAAATCTATTAGAAAAGAGGGTCGAAAGCTTGCTAGCTTTTTAGGAATTATTGCAAGAACTCCAGAATTAACACCTCTACACATAAATGATTGGAGAAACTTTGACACGGAGGAAAAGAAGAAATTGTTGAATTTTGTGAGGTATGATGTAATTATTGTGAGTCGAACTAGCTAAATCTTTTATATATGATGTTAATTTCTAAACGTTGATTTTTATTTTTCAGAAGAAGTTCTCTATCCGAAAATATGGAGAAGATTTTGTCTTAAAGTCTCTAGGAAAGAAATGGAAGGATAATAAGTGCTCTTTAAAAGGTGATTATGTTCCAAAGTGTAAGACTAAAGATGCTTTGCTGAAAAATACACCAAGTCATATACCAAGGGATCAATGGAGTGGTCTTGTCTCTTATTGGCTTTCTGAAAAAGCAAAGGTATCAACAAATCTTGAAAAATGTACTACTATTTGCTACTTTTAGAAGTGTTTGAATTTTTATAATGCTCAATTATTATTTATAAATTCATGAGATATCATCTTAATTTTTCAATGATAGAGACTCACCCAAGCAAATAGAAATAACAGGGCTATGCAAAAGATGCCTCACACAGGAGGATCCGGAAGTATTGCTACCTTGATGGATGAGTAGGTAAATATGTTCAAATTAGAAACTATAATAGTTAACTCTTCATGTCAATCATAAATGACATTAACTTTATTGTATTAGGCTGTAAATGGTATAGAGCCTACACGAGCTGAAATTTTCTTATTAACTCATAAAAACGTGTGGATGGTAGACCAGTGGATGAACATTCTGCTAAAATAATTGTAAGATTTCTCCTTTCTTTTATTTTCTACCTCAGGAAACAATAAGGAAAAAGTTTAAAGATAGATACATGATTTCCAACTGAATTTGATAGGTATTCTTTGTCCAGGACATGATAAATGAAAAGATGAGCACTAGCGAGGAATCTATTGACCAACCTTCACATCGTGTTGCTTGGAAAGGCTATGTATATTCTCAGGTGTTGGGAAATGAAAGAAGTGGGTATGTTCGTGGATTAGGACTTGGTCCAACTCCTATTCTATGGGGTAGTAGACCTTTCTCGGCAGATACCAACGAAGAGGATTTATCTAATGAAGTTGTACAATGATTAGAGCAGGAGATAATTGAATTAAAGGCAAAACAAAATGAAGAAATGAATATGATGAAAAAAAATCAAGATAATATGCAAGCAGAATTACTCCAAATGAGACAATTCATGGCAAGTATGCTCTTAATGAATTCATGCCTCGAAATATTAATGGAACCTCAAGTGGACTGGTAACTCGATTACATAAGTTTGACATTTTATTTTATGAAATATAATTATATATAAAATTTATTAACTAAATGTTAAAACTTATCAGGCCCCCAATATTGATAATGGCCATGGACAAATGCCACAAACAATAGGGATACCCAGTGTTGCGGAAACTACTCCAACTTCTCATGGTATTGCTCTTTTTGATCCTTTGGTGCTACATTTTGCTACTCTTTGAGTATAAATTAATAAAATTTCTTTGAAAACCTCATCATATACATCATTTGTTTACAATGATTTATGTGCATTAATATTATAATTATATAGTAGTGTACAATAAATGATGAGCCTGAATTCAATTATCTGAGAGGAATTAGCAACTTTTTGTACCAAAGTCACATTAGTATAATTTTCGAAGGCAACTATGTTGTACGTGGTAAAGTGGTAAATGTCAGCACAGTCAAGCCTGTGGTGATGCAAATAAATTTTGTCTGTACTAAGTGTGGAACGAGTATTACTAGTGACTTTGCAGATGGAAAACTTTCACCTCAACCAATTTGTGAATTGCATGGTTGTAAATGTAGGACTTTTAATCCCATAAGGTCTACACCTCAAATTATCGACATTCAGAAAATAAGAATTCAGGAGTAGCAGAAATTTGAACATCATAAGGAGGTAAATGGTTTTATAGAGGATGCAACATAGATGTGTTAGGATAGCACAAATGTCTTCCCCCCACCTATAAAATAAATTAAGATACTTATCCTATTTCTTGTGAGCCTTTTCCCATTTTCAACAAATAAAGTTGAATGTTTTCCCTGACAATTAAAGACTTTATGAAATATGAACTAGACCTTGATTATGTGCCTTATTTGGATATGTATAATGAAATCTACTGGTTTTATCAGTCTGGTATTGACGTCCCTTATAGTGATATTGGTAGCAGTACTCAGACAGTTTATATTCTACTATAATAGCAGAGCTTAACATATTGTAAAAAGCCAGTCGAGCTAACTCGTAATCTGATAATTGAACAGTTGGCAGGAAGATTGCTTGCTCGAACCTCTTCATCAACATCTAGCGGAAACTTGTATATGCTAAATCCTTTACAACCATAGTACATTTATAACGAGAAAAATGATCTTTCATCTTCTGGGTAATGTTTGGGGTTCTACTACTAGTGCTATTGCATTTGATGAAGATGGCAACATTCACTGCAATGATTTCGAAAGAAATAGAAAGAGAGTTCAAGTTTGGAAGGGAGATATTTTTGTTAAATGCCTAGCACTTGTGTTGCATCAACTCTATTGTTGTTTTGCTGCTTTTTGGGTGCAATTCTTTTGTTGTTTTGATGCATTTATAGTGTTGTTCTGGTGTGTTTCTATTACAAGTTTAGAGCTCTTCTAGTGCAAATCTATTGGAATGTCTGAATAATTTCAAAACTTTATATTGCATTTATAGTATATTTGTTAACATTTCTCCTACCTCATTATTAATGTTGGATATGATGCTTTTGGCCTGTCTTGCTTTCATATAAACATGTAAGAACTTGGTATTAGAATCTATATAGGAGATCCAAGTGACTTTGGATCTTTAAGATTGTTTATGATGTTTTTACACATTACAATTTATCTTTTGACACATTATTTTGATATTTCAGGTCAAACAATTTAATGTTTGAAACTTTTGCCTATGGAATATTTAAATATGATGAATAATCGTGGAAATGCTATGAAGACGTTATTTTTTGTTAGATCGGCTATATAAATAATATTTTATTTTTTAAGTTGTAATACTATAGATGTTTAGATTAATACTTTGTTTTGGTTGTTCAGAATTTATGAGATTACATTTTATTCTATGAATTAATATTATAAATTATTTGATTTTATGAGACTACATTTTATTAAAGTTATCGGCTTTTAAATGGATGCTACATAAGCATGACAAATTGTTTCATATTTGATTTAACAACTATTTTAGTTGCCGCTAAAACTAATGTTTTTCTGCGGCAATTTAGTTGTTTTTAGTGGCTATAAAATTAGACACTACATGAGTGTAACAAATTCTTCTAGTTTGATTTAGCACTCATCTTAATTGCTGCTACTAATTGCCACTAAAATATTTATTTTAGCAGCAATTCGATTGGATTTACCGACTATAAAAATGGACCCTACATGAGAATGACAAACCACCGTGAATTGGATGTAGCAGTCATCTTAATTGCCGCGATTAATTGCCACTAAAATAACTTTTTTTAGCTGCAATTTAGTAGGATTTAGCAACTATAAAAATGGACGCTACATGAGAATAACTAAGCACTTGGAATTGGATTTAGCAGCCATCTTAATTGTCGCAACCAATTGCCACAAAATCAAATGAGTTTTAGCGACAATTAGGCCTAGTTTTACCAACGCTTGTTTGAATGGTCGCGAAATCCTTTGCTGACGCCTGAAACAACGGCCATAGTTCAATTGCTGGTAAAAGCTATAACGGCCATTATTATGGCCGCTAATGCAAATTTTAATTTCCGCTAAAAAACTATTTTGTAGTATAACATTGGTGATTAGACCGTCGTAAGTCAAGGAGTGGGTAAGGATCTACGCCAACTAGCCAGTTTGGGAGTTCACCTCCTTGAAACTTCAAAGGAAAGTGCTGTTGTGCATAATGCTATAGAATCTTCGTTACTAATAGAGGTGAAGGAAAAACAGTTCAAGGATCCTGTTCCACGACGACTTAAGGAAAAGGTGAGTCAAGGTACGATGAAAGGCTTTAAACTTACAAAAAATGGAGTACTTTATTGCTAAAATAGATTATGTGTGCCCTATATTAATGGACTAAGAAGGAGGACAATGGAAGAAGCCCATCATACAAGGTTTTCCATCCATCCAGGATCAACTAAGATGTATCATGATCTGAGGGAATGTTTGGGGAGGCATGAAAAAGGACCTTGCAGAATTTGTGACTCAATGTTCGAATTGTAAATAAGTCAAAGTAGAGCACCAAAAGTCAAGAGGTTATACAACACGCATAGAGCTTCCAACATGGAAGTGGGATATGATTAATATGGACTTTGTTACTATGTTGCCTAGCTCATTTCAGAAGTTTGACTCTAAATGGGTAATAGTTGATCGACTCACAAAGTTAGCACACTTCTTACCGGTTAAGAGTGATTATACAACTGAAAAGTATGCAGATTTATACATCAAAGAGATAGTTAGGCTACTTGGGGTCCCAATCTCCATTATATCTGATCGGGGAGCTCAATTCACTGTAAAGTTTTGGAAGTCCTTCCAAAGGAATTTAGGAACACAACTAAATTTGAGTTCAACTTTCCATCCTCAAACAGACAGTCAAGCATAACGCACCATTCAGACACTTGAAGATATGTTGTAGGCTTGTCCATTGGACTTCAAGGGTAGTTGGGTGGACCATTTGACACATATTGAATTTGCCTATAATAATAGTTACCATTCAAGCATCAAGATGACACCTTATAGAGCTTTGTACGGAACGAAATGTAGGTCACCAATCGGATGGTTTGAAGTGGGTGAAACCACTTTGCTTAGGCCAGATCTAGTACAACAAGCCATGGAAAAAGTTAGGATAATACAACAACGGCTAGGAACAGCCCAAAGTCGTCACAAATCATATGTGGATGCTAGGAGGAGAGGACTAGAATTCTCAGTGGGGGATTGGGTATTCTTAAAGATGTCTCCAATTAAAGGAGTTATGAGATTTGGTAAGAAGGGAAAACTAATCCCGTGTTACGTAGGGCCATATAAAATTATTAAGAGGTTTGGGCAGGTTGCATATGAATTAGAGCTACCCCAAGAGATTTCAATGGTTCATCTAGGTTTTCATGTCTCAATGCTTCGAAAATGCATAGGTGGCCCATCCTGTATCACTCCTATTGAAGATGTGCAGGTTACAGAAGATCTCACCTATGAAGAGGTACCTATTGCTATTCTAGACCGTCAACTTAAGAAGCTAAGGAATAAAGAAATAACTTCAGTAAAGGTAGTTTGGAGGAACTAACAAGTAGAAGAGATAACATGGAAGGTTGAGGAAGCAATGAGATCTATGTACCCTTACTTATTTGAAGCTAAAGAGAAAGTCCAACATGCAAAATTGGGGAATTAATAGGTATGTGTGTTTGAATGTTTTTGTGTTGTCAAAAGTTTGTTTAAGTAAAAGTTTGAACTTGGTTAAGCTATCCAGTTGTGCTAACATTTGAGGACAAATATTCCTAAGGAGGGAGGATGTAGGACCCCACATCCTACGTGTACTAGTCCTATGCATATCAAACATGATATGACTTGGTCAAAATAGCGCACATTTTTAAAAGTGCTTGAATCTAAAATTAGAGGGTGATATGTACGTCTAACGCTTAAGAAGGTCGAGAGTATATGCGTTTTAAGTCAAATTGAGGAGATCACAACCTTAAATGAAGTCAAAGAAGTGAGGTTCTTGTAGGACTTAGGAAGCTAGTAGGTGAGTCACCTACATGCCTAGCTTAAATATGCTAGGTAAACGGAGATGAGGCCCGACACTGAATCTGTCCATGTCCGATGATGAATAAAGCCCGTGTTAAGGGTGTAACATTAGCCTATGTTTTAGCATCATAAATTGACAATATTGAAACCCCAAAATGAATAATAAAAGGGCCCAAGTACATTCACAACCCATTTGACGATTTGGGCCCAAATCAAGTGAAAGGAAAAGTGAAAAATGGGCAGCCAAGGCTATCAAATTGGTACCTAATAAGGCCCAAGTGAAAAGGTCAAAATGGTACATTACTCACTTGATAAAATAAGGCTTAAAATGAAAAATAAAGTCATCCAAAAAGTCCCTTTAAAATGGCTTAAAAGCAGCACCTTTAAGCTATTTCAACTTGGAAAAATAATCATATTTAAAGCTTTCACTCTACTATTTCTTAACTTTGCCAAGCAGCCACAAGAGACTTTTAGGGTTCTTGGAGAATACCTACACCTTGAAGGTAACAGTAAGTAAAGATACTTTGTGTTTAGTATGGTTTTTCATGAAAAACAAGAGGAATAGGCTGGTTATACTTGTGCTAGAATTTTTAGACAACATGTGTTCCAAAGATTGTTATACACTTTTCTTGTGTATTTGGAATCTTTTCTCTTATTGGTTTACTTGATTATTAAATGGTGTTGCTGTTTTAATGAGGTTTCATTCTGTAATGATGTATCAAGGTTGCTGCACCATTTTTATCTTCCACAAATATGAGTCCTTGTATGACATCGTAATTGTGCTCTTAGTAGGAACTTGTGGCTGATAATTAGCGATTGTTGTTCCACTTTCTCCATATACTTTAGAACTGTTTTGGGACGGTTTTAATGTGTAAATATGGTGGGAACAGTTTGGTTAAAGTTGTAACAAGTTTGGGATTATTGACGTCAAAATGTAGCGAAATGATATAATGTTATGCTGCCTACTTATGTGTTGCATAGAACTGTTCTGTGCTGCGCTTTGTGGGATCTCGTGGGACTGTTATGGGGAAAAACAAATTGGACATGACATGTAAATGGGAATGTGTATTCAAAAATACGATTAGAGGTGGAAAAGTTGAAATAATACTCTTGGGTGGATAATTACACACTTGCTACCCGTGCGTTACGTTTTTATAATATTAGACTGCCAAAGATGTATCTATTAGCTACTAATACTAGTTTTATCACCTACTATATTGTAGATAAGTATTTGTTGGGAAAGGAGGTTATTTCAAGGTAATAACGAGGTCATACAATGAGGTATGTGAGGCTACTTAATTTCGTATTATTCGGCATGAAGCCTAGATCCTTCTTTGGCACATAAAGGTACTTACGAACTCCGACATGACTAATAACCATGTCCTCACTCTTTCACATGTTCATATGCTTCCATACATGATCATTTACAAATCTACGTACATACTTGGACACCAAGATACATGGGTTCTTGTTGCTAATAGTGTTCATGAGTTGTTTCATCTCCAACGTATTTCATTATTTGTGTAACCTACTTTTTTCATTGTGGTATTTTCTTGTATAGTTCTTTACATGTCACATGCTATATCTGTGGTCCTATAGCTCCAATATTATGGACACCCAAAAGAATCATCTCAAAAATAATTGAAAGATAAAGTAAGTTGCTTATTGATGGGTGGTAGCCCAGGGGTGGAAGAATCACCTAGCATGGGTCGATCCCATTGGGGGGGGGGTATCCCAGGGGTGAAAGGAAACCCTAGCATGGGTCGATCTCGATATTGATTTACCACTAATTAGCTGGTCATTTATATTATATATTTTGCACAAAATATACAGTAAAGAAAGGTAAAGAAATAAAAACGACATAAAGTACATGATTCCATAATATGACTAAAGGTGGTCTCTTATCCTTACACCACTGCATGATTTCATTTGAGTTCTTATTTCATGTACAGTACTTCTTGCCTTAAATATTCAGTACATTATCCCATACTAATGTCCCTTACAGGGGACCTACATTTCATGCTGCAGGTATAAGAGCTACTAGATCTCCCCAATAGGACTAAAGGATATCTAGTTGTTGTTACTAAGCTCCAGGCTGCTTCGGGGTTTTGTGCGTGTTGAGCTTATATTTTTTTTATTGTATAGTTAGTCATGAGGTGGGGCCTGTCCCGACCCTTATCAAATACTTTTCCTTATCTAGAGGCTTTGTAGACAATGTAAAGTAAAGTGTGGTCATATCTCGTATGTTAGACCTTGTGGCTCCAACGGCCTAGTCATATGCATTTCCTTTTTGACGTGTTATTATTGTCTAGATTCTTGAATGCATGCTGAATATGGAAACCCCTTATAATGTTCATAGCAAGTGCATGGTTATAGGTTGGTTCTCCTGATCCATCAAAACCTCATAGAGAGGTTTGTCCTTAAAGTTCTACCACACTACCGCTCGAGCGCATCTTACATAGTACCTGCCTTCAAGATCATTTCTTAATGAGTTAATATGCTACTAGCCCAGTAAGGGATCTGGTCCCTCTAAATACTATAAGCAAAAACTAGAAGAAAGTAAATAGCAGGAAATAAATACGTAAGGATTTTATGTGGACAAACTCCTTGCTCAAAGTAGGAACATCAACGACCTGTCTCTATATGATTTCCCAAAACCAAATCTACTAATGAGTAAGGTAAAGAAATACAACACACACAACTATTTCTATTACTTCGTCACCATCCCTACTTGTCACCCCAGTACAAGTAATGAGCAACAAAAACACACCTTAGCCTACACTCTCACACACCGATGAAGTTGGACTTAAGCTCAACCAAACCATGAGACTTACACACTGTCTGCAAGGTGTACATCAATCAACAAAATAATGAGCAACACTAACCACGTTCCTTTATAGTTTAGGAGCGATCTTAAACTTTGTATCACAACACAACAGCTATCAAACTAGAGTACTATAGAAGCCTTCTATCAGGTCCCTCGTCTGCAACAACTGTATCTTCTTGCACAAGGAGCCAAGACAAAACTTTTCAGCACAAGAATATTCAATGTAAATTATGCTTGAAAACTTAAGTTTATTCCTTAGGCCAACTCCTTTTATACTGCACTCGATGCAGTCCATCGACCACTGGTCCTTCAGTACAATTGTGATAGACATGTTACCAACCACAACAGCTTTTGAACCAGCTGTATCCCATGTTCAGTTTCAGCAATTCAATGATAGTCCACCTAGTCCTTGACATAGTTTATTAATCATCAAAACATTAAAATCCATTTACTTAAAAATTTCCCTCTTTTTGATGATGACAAACTATGCCTATGCGCTTATCTTACCTATTCCCTCTGAATGCATGCTTTTCATACCTGATGTTCCCCCTGAATATCAGCTCCCACGGCTGATGTTCCCCCTGAATATGAACTTCCCCTTTTCGGCATCATTAAAAACAAGAACAATAAACTAAGAGAAGAACCACAATCAAGAAATACCAGGTACTTGAGATTGCATATTATGAGCAAGAACATAGAAAATGAAGAATAGGAACCAGACAAGATATTAACAACCAAGATCGTTTCATTGCAAACTGGTATTCAATCTATAACATTCACATACAAAAACATGATATGCCCAGGACCGGGGCATAGACCATAAGAAAAAAGACTGAGACACCAAAGACTAAATATAAGGACAATAGGGGGTTAAACAAAGCTGGGAAACCTAGAAACAAAAGGACTTGGGGGTAAAGGACTGGATCAACATAGACAATTGAGTATTATGGTCCCGATGTGCCTTCAAAAGCTGCTAAGTAATAGACTTAATCTCCTTGGCCTGCTTCTCATTTTCCTCGTTCAGCTTGAGCAACTCAATAGAACTAGGTCCTTCACCAGAGCCTTAAGCTAGTTTAACATTTAACAAAATAAGATCATCATCCTTTTTGGGAAGGCAATAGTCAGTTCCTTTACTTGTCCCTTCAAGGCGTCATTTTGATCAACCAAATCAGACATGGGGGACTTCTTGGTCCCAAACTTTATTTCCCCACACTTATATTCAGTCAGAGTATTGTGGGACAAGGACTGATTAATGGTCCTTGTAATACCCCTGCTATGTTCCACACCACAATACTCAAACACATGGTTAAGTATCCATTGGCCAACCCATGTTTTCCTTTAGTCATGTTGAACAATTTAGTCATATACCCCATCATCAGGGCTAGCAGATTGATTTCCACCATAGTGCTCAACTTCTTCATAAGATAATGATTATCTATGGTATCTATGGTCCTTTTTCTCTGTTCATTACAGTAGGACTTTTTGTTGACAAACTCAAAGCACAACTGGTATTGTCCCTTGAGAAGTTTCTTGGAGACTACTGAGGGATTCAGGTTCTTCAATTTCCCAACCTCCTCCAACAAATTCTTTGTAGGATATTTATCAATAACAGTCCTGATCCCCTGCTTCTTCACCTTCAGAATCTCACTTAAACTATGCTTATCTACCCAAATAGAAATGTCCCTAACATTGGTAACAAAACCTCCATCTTCTTGAATCTCAAGATTAAGGTAAAACTCCCTCACTTCCCATTCATGTAGGAATGGGACTAGCCGTTCAAATAGGTGTCCCCAACCTTGAAATTCAACAACATCAACCAACTCATGCATGCTTGGGCTATCTTTAGCCATAGGTTCAAATGCCCTTCCACTTAAAATATTTTGTTTTTTAAGTAAACTAATCATTTGATCCTTGGTCAGAACTTTTTCAACCTTCCTTCCTTTTACTTGTAAACCTGGTCCGTGAATGGGAGCAGGGTCACCCCATTTGCCTTTTCCAGCAACCTACTTCAGAGTCTTAGGGTCTTTAGTAGCTTTAGGTCCCTAAAAGGATGGATTGGTTACCTCAAACAGTGCTCTTAGCATAACTAAGTCCTCCTCAGACTCAGTCCAACTCAGTTCCTTTTCTTTTTCAACATGGACAAACTGGTCCTTTGGTATGTCTTCCTCCACAACTATAGTGTTCCTCTATCTCTTTTTCAGTACATATTTTCTCTTACTAGCAACAATTGCATCACTCATTAGCTTCTTTTTTATGCCCCTGGTAGTGTAACTCCTAGCAACTACCGTGGTTTCCTCAGTCACCTTCCCTTTACCTTTTCCCTTCCCGATCTGGTCCTTCTCAAGAACAGGGGTAGGAAGGGCATCAGGCTTCTTCATTCTCTATGTCTGTGGTACATTATCTTTCTCGTCATCAATTTCTTCTACATCATCCTCAACCACATTTACTGGCTTGATCTCACTCACTAGGTTTGATCAAATACAGGTGTACCCAGTGCCAGGCTGAGATTAGGAGATGCAGGATCATCCCTTACATCATGCTTATGTTCATAGCCTAGCAATCCCCTCGCAACCCATTCAGGACCTTCAGCTAGTATTATTGAATACACACTCTTTTCTTCAGTCAAGTCCCCTTAAAAGTGTTTCTCAAAAAGTGAGGAAGAGGTATGTCTCGGTGGAGGAATTACCATATTCCTCGGTAACATTTTCTGATGGTTCTATAAGGCTTAAATTAGGTATTGCACTGGGTGATTTAAGCCCTACAGGTGCAGACTCAAAAGGGAGTTGAACATTTGGTGAGCATGTTGTGAGGGTCTGAGTCAAGTGATGCAACTCCTTTGGTTTTATTGGTACATGAATAGGAGTTGCTGGAGGTGTATTAATGTTTAGTGAGGGAATAGACTCACTTTCAGTACGCATTGGTGAGTAAGATTTTTCTGGGCTTCTTGACATGGTGGAACGTTTATCACAAGGAGGAAAAAAAGAAAAGAAAAAGGTACAATGTTCTAAGAGACTTTGAAAAATATGAGAACCAAATGGCAGATGAAATCCTTTTTTAAAGAGATGGAAAGGAAGTGTCTCGTCCCTAAGTGGTTATGACTCTTCGGGTAAATAGACGAAGTGACGTTGGTTTAGAAAAACCTAAATTGACATGCCAGGTCTTGAGCATCCATATTAATGCTATAAAAGACTGTGAATATATTACCAACCTGGTAGTGAGTCAGGTCCTTGAGTGAAACTCATCCAGTTCTGATCTTCAGGTCCTATGAAAATGTCAATTTCTGCTAAACTGCAAAGTACACAAAGGCATTTAACTTAATATGAATAAATTCTTAGATACCTGCTTTAACGTTCCTAGACAAATATGTTGAAAAACTCACACTCATGTAGACCCTTCATGCTTCTGCTTGATCAACCCTTATTTCAGCCTATTTCTTTCAAACTGGTCCCTGCACAGAGGCTTAGTGAATATGTCAGTAATTTGATCCTCAGTACTGCAGAACTTCATGCATATATTCCCATTCTCATCTTGGTCCCTGAGAAAGTGATGACGTATATCAATGTGCTTTGTTCTTTTATTATAACAGGATTCTTAGCCATGTTCAAAGCACTAGTATTGTCACATGAGAGGAATTGTATCCGTTAGTATTCCAAAATCTTCAAGTTTCTTCTTGATCCACAGTAACTGTGAGCAACAAGAAAAAACAACTATATACTCTACTGGAGTAGTGGAAAGTGCCATTGAATTTTACTTCTTAGTTCCCTAGGAGATTAATGAAGAATCAAGGAAATAGGCCATGCCAGAAGTGTTTTTTCTATCAACTAGGTACCCAGCAAAATCAGCATCAGCATACCGTACAAGATCAAAACAATCACCAACAGGATAGTAGAGAGCTAAGCATTAGTTCCCTTGAGATATCTGAGGATCCTTTTAGTAGCCTTTAAGTGTGATTCCTTGGGGTATGATTGGAACCCAACACACATCCGAACATTGAAAACTATGTTAGGTCTAATGCCAGTCAAATATAGCAGTGAACCAATGATTCCTCTATACATAGTAGAATTTACCAGGTTACCAACTTCATTAGCATACAACTTGTCACTTGTTCCCGTTGGAATGTCAATAGGCTTAGCATCCATTAGATGATACTTTTTAAGCAGGTCCCTGATGTACTTTTCTTGACTGATAAAAGTACCACCAGGAGTCTGTTTAATTTGCAATCCAAGAAAGAAGCTAAGCTCAGCCATCATGTTCATCTCAAACTCACTTCGCATTAGGTCCCAAGTTCTTGACCGAGAGAATTTGTGGTAGCTCCAAAGATGATGTCATCAAAATACACTTGTACAATAAGCAAATTCATTCCCGTGGTCTTCAAAAACAAAGTGTTGCCAATTTTGCCTCTCTTGTATCCATGAAAGAGTAGAAATCAAGATAACCTCTCATACCAGGCTCTTGGAGCCTGCTTTAACCCATAAAATGTCTTATCCAGTTTCATTACATGATATGGAAATTCAACATTTTCAAAACCAAGTTGTTGCTTTACATTGACCTCTTCTTTAAGGTACCCATTTAAGAAGGAACTCTTCACATCCATCTGGAATAGGTTGAATTCCATGTAGGTGGCAAAGGCAATCAAAATTCTGATAGCCATCATTCTAGCTACTGGACCTAATGTCCCATCATAATCTACCCTTATTCTGATTGAAACCTTGCACCACCAATGTGGATTTGTTTCATGTGATGATGCCATTTTCATCCAGTGTTTTCTTGAACACCCATCTGGTCCTTTATAATAGTTCTGTTAGAAGGCCTAGGAACCAGATGCCACATCTTACTTCTCTCTAACTGAAGCAGTTCTTCCGGCATAAAATTTACCTAATCTGCATCCTT
Source organism: Solanum medicagineum (assembly GCA_026153255.1). Taxonomy (NCBI): domain Eukaryota; kingdom Viridiplantae; phylum Streptophyta; class Magnoliopsida; order Solanales; family Solanaceae; genus Solanum; species Solanum medicagineum. Next base: position 18,544 of record JAPFFP010057718.1, on the reverse strand, counting down.
GAGAGATTCTTTAACATTTTTGGGCTCTATGGAGGACATAAAGGAACCACATGACATTAAGTTTCTAGTCTTGAATCTGTCCTAAATCCCAGAGCCCAAAAAGGAGACTAGATTGTCCATAGGATGAGATGATTGATGTTTCTATCTAGAGGTTATCGCTGGAGACTGATCCTGACTTCTTGAGGCATCAGGATTGTGTCCTTCTTCTTGTTGAGCAGTGTCAGGTAAATCATCATGATCAATGCCATCTGAGTCCCTTGTAAAAGTACTAGGTCCTTATGAAGATTTACCATTTTTATCACCTTCATTTGTCGTGTACTCAATTTGTACAACATCATCAATTGAAGGATCATTTATCAGGTTGTCCTTTTGAACTTGGAGCGACTCATCTAAGTCTGAGTCTTCTCTATCACTGATACACTTCATCTAACTAGACTCATCAAAAATGGCATGGACACTTTCTTCAATATAGAGATCTATAAGCTTTGTTGTTTGTAGAGTATCCAACAAAAACACCCTCATCACTTTTAGAGTCAAATTTTCCAACTTCCTCCTTCCCATTTTTAAATATGAAGCATTTGCATCCGAAAGCTCTCAGGTGACTGGTACTGGGTTTTCTTCCAAACAAGAGTTCATAAAGAGTCTTGTTCATAAGACACCTGATCAGACACATGTTTGTAACATAACAAGCAATAATTGATAGCTTCATCCCACAAGTTCTTTACCTAACTAGAGTCAATCAATAGAGTCCTTCCTATTTCCACCAAAGTTCTATTTTTCCTCTTTGCAACTCCATTTTACTAAGGAGTTCTAGGAGCTGAAAAATTGTGATGAATCATTGCTCTACACAAAAACCATCCAGTGTTGAATTTTCAAATTCAATACCATGATCAGACCTGATCCCGCAACATTGCTTCCAAACTGATTCTGCACTTGTTTAATAAGGTTGATCAGCAACTCGGTCGCTTCATCCTTGGATCTCAGGAACCTTAGCCAAGCATACCTTGAGTAATCATCGACTACCACCACGATGTATCTTTTTCTACCTCAACTATGAACATTTATAGGACCACAAAGATCAATATGAATAAGCTCAATAAGTCTAGTGGTACTTACTTCATGTTTCGATTTGAAGAAGTCTTTTGTCTGCTTTCTTTGAGCACACACAACACACACTTTGGAATTACTGAAGTTCATCTTTGGAAAACATGAACCAGGTCTTTAGATACAAACTTGTTTAGCAATGAAGGACTGACATGACCTAGTCTCCTGTGCCACAAGTCACATGAATCATCTTGAGCTTTTAGACATGTTAAATTGTTCTCCTTTGTCGTTCTATGATCTGCGACATACATGTACCTCTTTGTTGTTAGCACCACTTCTTCAATAGATAAGTTTGTGACTGTGCACTTTTCTGATAGGAACTTAACCTCATTTCCTTTGTCACAAATTTGAGACCCACTAAGAATATTGTACTTTAATCATTCAACATAGTACACATCTTCAATAGACTTTTCAAAGCACTTGCAAATCTTTCCTATGCCATGATATAGCCCTTTTGACTACCTCTAAAAGAAACATTGCCCCCTTGAAACTCCTTTAATGTGAGGAAGTTTTTAGTCCTTCCAGTCATGTGCTTAAAACATCCACTATCCATAAACCAACATCGACTGCTTCCTCCAGGCTGTTCATGAAAGTAATCACTCTTTAGTCTTGGGAAACCATTTAATCTGAGCTCCTAATGATGAGATGGAGTCTTAATCATAGAGTTTCTGGTCTAGCTAGGCAAAGGTCTGTTACTCAATTTATGCTTAGGACCTAGTCTCTCCTTCACATTTTTCATTCTTGAGTAAACAGATTGCTGTTTGTTCAGAGTTCTCTTGAGAACTTCGCAACTGCCTTTCAGATGAGCATTTCTCCCACAATGCAAACACAAAATCTACAGAAACATATTTGTTGTGGGTATTATAAGGGGGATCAATTTTGTTTACTTAACCTAGACCTTTCTTTTCATGACCTCAGCTACTGGACATGTCACCCAGAAGCTTGGAAGATGTAGTCTACTTCATAGACTTATTTATGTCCTCCTTAACCTGTATCAGGTCTTTCTCCATCACAACATTCCTTTCTAAGGCTAAATTCAGCTACCTTCGGCTTCTCCTCTAGGTCACACTCATTTTCACTAATTTTTGTTTTGAACTTAGCATTAGACTGACTATCAGAATCCATTTATTTCAAGAGTTCATCTTTTTTTGATTCAAGAGCCACCACCTTAACTTCCAAATCAAACACTTAGTTGTCAAAATTGTTTTTTCATTAAATGACACATCCACACTATTGTTTAATAGATCTTCTTCAGCAGTTAATTAACAAATTGAGTCAATGAGGACACATGCTAGCCTTTTCAACTTTCTAGTAGAGTAAAGATCTAAACTATCTTTTAGGTCTAGCAGTGTTACCTATTCCTCGTCTTCTTCTCATTGTCTGATTGATCCATAAAAGAAAACAACCCATCATAAATTTCATCACATCCTTCACAGTCATAATGGATGAATCCTTAGGTTGTTCTTCATCATCAAAGCCACTAGAGGAATTTTCCCAGACTCCTAGAGCTTTTATCACAATCTTGTCAGCAACCGCCTTTGTTTTGAACTTATCTGGGACCTGGTCATTTCTTCTGTCTTTGACAACCTTTGACCATCTTTGTGATGACCTTCTCCATGATGGCACTCTCTAATAAAGTGTCCTGGTTTACCATAACTATGACAGATATCAACATTTCCTTGAGATCGACCCATATTTCCTTTTTTTGCAAAGTCATGACTTTTTCTGATGAATTTCTTATATCTCTTTGTGGGATATGCCATATCCACACCATCAATATCCTCATCACTTTGAGTAGTCTTCAGTGCCATTGTTTTATCTTTCTTCCTTTCTCTCTTGGTTGTATCATGTTTCTTGTTTAACTCATGAGTTCGAAGTATGCCAATGAGAACATCTATGGTCAAAGTTTTCAAGTCTTTTGACTCAGTGATAGCATCAAATTCGCTCTCCCATGACTTGGGAAGCACCCTGTGAGTATTTCTCACCTATTTGCTTTGACTAATAGGTTTTCCCAAGCACTTTAGCTTATTATAGCTGAGAACGTGGTCTCCATGTCGTTTATGGATTCTCGTTTATGCATAATGAAGTCCTCATATTGAGAAGTCAACATGTCTACTTTGGACTCCTTCACTTGTTCAGTTCCCTCATGAGCATTTCTCAGGTAGCCCCAAATCTCTTTGGCAGATTAACAAGCTGATATTCAATTGTACTCCTTAGCTCCTATCCCACACATAATCAACTTGTTTGCTTTGTAGTTTTTCTCTATTTTCTTTCTGTCAACCTCATTATATTGTTGCCTCATTTTGGGAACATGCCTAGTTGTTTCTCCCTCTTTCACCTTAGTCATAGGAATATATGGTCTATCAAGAATGATGTCCCATATTTCACTATCCTCCGCTATTAGAAAGTCGTACATGTGACCTTTCCACCACCCATAGAACTTGCCATTGGATCTTGGTGGCCTTGTGGATGATTATCCTTCTTCTAAGTTAAGTGGAGCAACCATATTCACAGTAAATCTCTGCATGTTAACCTTATAGATATCCCTGCTCTGATACCACTTGATGAGTTAATATGCTACTAGCTAGTAAAGGATCTGGTCACTCTAAACGCTATCAGCAAAAACTAGAAGAAAGTAAACAATAAGAAACAAATATGCAAGAATTTACGTGGAAAAATTCCTTGCTAAGGGAGGAACAATGATGACCTGTCTCTACAGGATTTCCCAAAACCAAATCTGACGACCCCGAAAAGTGCCCGAAAACGTGCCTTGGAATGCCCGAAATTTTAAATTCCATATATCTCAAAATTTGTTTACTATTTCATTAATCCGACTTCATATTCTTTCTCAAGGGTTCAAAATTAGGTGAAAAAGGGTCTAACTTTAATTTTAGAGCAATCGTATCAAAATTCAAAACTTCTATAGTGCAATTTCCAGTGAGATTTTTGCATTGCCTCCACAATGCGCCTTTGTATTATTTTGAGACTATTTTTTTAGTTCAGTCCAAGACTTCTAAGTCTTGGGCCTAAGTGTTCCCAAACGTATTTTTACCTGTACTTAGCAAAATTTCACCCTCACATCATCCTAAACAATCCCTAATACTCACTGAAACACTTAGTCATATTTTCACTCCCCAAACTCAAGTCCCAAACCCTCATCCTAAGCTAAGGTTCTCCTTCAAGGTTCTTCTTCAAGCTTCAAGTCTCCATCTCCAATCTTCACCAAGCTCATCTCTAAGTTAAGGTATGTGGGTTTCTTTCATGGGTTCCTTTCACCCATGATACCCAAGTCTATTTTTACTCAAATTGCATGATTTTAAGTTGATTTACAAACGCCTCTTGATTATTATGAAATTCACCACACACTATGTTAAAGCTATACAACGTTGTGATTGTTTTGCCATGTTTTGAGCTATAAATCTTTGATCTATTGTAAGAGTTGAGAAGGATTTTTGATGTATATTGCTTGAGGGTGTTGCAAGGTGTTTATTGATGGTTTTACAATGGATTTTCTTGCATTATTTCACCTCTATATCTCATGGTTTTATACTAGAATTACACACCCTCTAAGTGCTTAATAAAATGTCCGGATGTGGTTTGTTGAGGAGTTGAAGGTCCAAAGCATGATATATGATATGATTGACTACATGATGATGAAATGAGCTTATGTATATGATAAATTCTATATAAAGTGTTGCATTAGACCATGCCCAATTCGATGGGGGGGGGGGACTAAGAAC
>JAPFFP010057718.1:0-13690 GCA_026153255.1 Solanum medicagineum | reverse complement strand
GAGGAAGGGGGCTAGTGGATTTGATGAGCTATGGATAAAGTGTTGCGTGAGACCAGGCCCGACACGATGGGGGGGGGGGGACTAAGAACCCGAATAACCTAGATGGGGGTTTATACTCATCAACCTAGGGTAGCGTTTGTACTTCTCCACCTAGTGATGGGGCGGTGTCATCACTAATCTAGATCAGGGTTTGTACTCATCAACCTAGGGAAGGGTTTGTACTTCTCCACCTAGGTGATGGAGCAACGTTATCACCAACCTAGATAGGAGTTTGTACTCATCCACTTAAGTAATGAGGCGGCATCATCACTAACCTACCAAAAGGTTGTACTTGGGAAATATAGCTTGGTCTCTTCTACACATATGATATCCTATATAAGCATGAGTTACTTAAGAATTTTTTACTTATACATTGATCATACATGTCATATTGCTATAGTATACCTTTTCTCTATAGGATCATTATACTGTTAGTGTAGTGCTTCTCCTAACTTCGATGGATTAAAATTATCAGTTTTTAAATGATATTGTAAAAGCATTGTATTTTCCATCTCTCCCTGTCCATTCTATTGTTGGAATGGATGGTTGGATTGAGTAAGACAACTCTAGCTAACAAACTATTTCTTGATTAGTTAATCATCTCTCATTTTGATGCCCGTGCACAATGTTGTGTATCTCAACTATATACATTCAAGGACTTGGTACTAACCATTCTTTGTGGTATTAAGAAGGATACAATTATAAGTGATAAACTACCAGATGATGAATTACCATGGAAGTTGCGCCAAGCTTCTATTTGGTTAGAGGTACCTTTTTTTGATTGATGATGTCTGGGTAACTACTTCATGGGACGAGCTAAAACATTGCTTCTATGAAGGAAATAAAGGAAGTATACTTATCCTGACAACTCGAAATGGTGATGTTGCCTCCCATGCTAAACTCATCAGTGATCCTCATCTTCCTCGATTATTTACTCCAAAAGATAGCATTAAAGTATGGAGACTTGCCTCTTTTAGTTGTCCTAGTAGTACGTATTTCTCATTAGTTATGTTGTTTTTCGTCGAACTCACAATTTCTTAAATAATATTAAGATATTCACCAAAGAATTATCCTCTCATTGGGCAGCCAAAAGGCCCAAGTTTCATTTAGGGTTCACATTTGTTCTATAATCAACTACTATAAAGGAAATGTCTTTTTTGTTGTAGTGAAATGATATAACTGAATAAATCTCACTCTATGGGTTGGTGGTGTAGGCACTGCTTTGCATATGTTAGGTTTCTTGTTAGAAACCTGCCACCAACCACTCAATGGCCTAAGGGGCTCCCTGTCCAAATGATGCAATCCATCAAATATGTTTAAGGGGCCTTTTTAAAATATATGATAGTTCTTCAAGGTATATACAAGTATATATAACAAGTTTCTTTCGTAGTTAACAAGTGCACGTGCACTCCCAACCCATCACGTGGGTCTACCTCTGGTTAGAAGCAAACTTAAGGGCTCAAAATTAAGGAACGTGTTTTCCTAGTGAAAATTTTTTATCAACCAAACATGAAAAAATTGAAAAGGAAATATTTTAGTCAATATCAAAAGACGAATGAAAGAAAGAGTAAAAAGGTATGTGAATGCATTATTGATTCACATGAAGATCCAGATGAATATGCTCTTTATCATCAAAGTCAACTGTCAGTAATGTTTGATTAATTAATGTGTTTACATTTGTAAGGGCAGATAAATAGTTTAAATACAAAAAAAATCATTTGAGTTTGATATGGGACAAATAATTAGTATGATTTAACTTCTTTCTAAATCGAAAGCACAATTAATTCACTAACACACCATCCTGGTAATTCAATTTCTAGCTGTTATCACAAAATTGTGAACAAAAAAGGAGTGATGTCTCCTTCATATGAGAATTTATCTAGATGGAGATATTTTGACATTTCTCATTTGGAAAAACTTGTACATGAATGGGATTTAGGCATCTAGATGAAGCATACAATGGATTGCCTTAATATAAATTTTCCATTCCTAGATATGTTTCTCAGCTTGCAGAGCTTCAAAACTGAATGCTTGGATGCTACACCGAAAATACAAGATCTTTGGCATGCAGCTGAGTTTGAAAGAATCAATTCTCCCAATGATCTTGAATCTGTGTTATATAAGTTGAAAGAACACATCTTGGAGAGTAAGTTGGAAATTGAAGTTAAATATTCTTTTACTAAAGCATCACTACCACTTTCTTCCAATGTTGCTACCCATGAATTTGTAATGAGATATATTGAAACTGTTGTAATGAATCTCACTGATATTCAAAGTATATAAGCACTGATCTACTTCCTCATTTGAAAGTCATTTCACTCCAATTTAACTAGGATAGATAGATTGGGATCTATTGATGTCATTTTAGACCACCTTAAGGAGTTGCTAAGTTGCTACTCAAAGTCACTCTCTTCTATAAGGAGCCAACTTTGGAGTATTTAGCAACAATTAGAGCATTTTTAGAAGCACCATGATGGATCTTGATCTTTTGAGATGTAGGTGATTGTTAAAGCATATGAAGTGGATTATATTGTTGTTGGTTCTATAAACAAAAACATTCCCGAGTGGTGTCTTATTTGTTGGACCGGGAACAATATAGTGGAGCTCACAAAATTGATAAGGGAGGTAGCAGAGTATCATTAAAACAAAGTTCTAACTTAGTATTGCATGATACCACGTATGTTGCTAGCGCTCATATTTCAGAATTTTCTAGGAGTACATGCATGAGAGAAGAGATGGTGGGATTTCAGGAGGTGATGGACATGCTAAGACAAAAACTAATTAGAGGATCATCACACTTGGATGTCATCTTAATTGTAGGCATGATTGGGTAAGACAACTCTAGCTAACAAACTATTTCTTGATCCGTTAGTTGCCTCTCATTTTGATGTCTATGCACAATGTTGTGTATCTCAAGTATATATACGCAAGGACTTGCTACTAACCATTCTTCGTGGAATTAAGAAGGATACAATTATAAGTGATGAACTACCAGAGAATGAATTAGCAGACAAACTTCTAATGGTTCAGTGGTACCTTATCCTCATTGATGAAGTCCGGGAAACTGTAATATGGGATGATCTATATCCTTGCTTCTATGATGTCAATAATGGAAGTAGAATTATCCTGACAACTCGCCTTGGTGATGTTGCAACCCATGCTAAACTTGTCAGTGATCCTCATTTACTTCAAATGTTTACTACAGAAGAAAGTTGGACTTTATTGAAGGATAAGGTGTTCAATAAAAAGTTTCCCTATTGCCTTGGAAGACATTGGCCAAAAGATAGCACAAAAGTATGGAGGGCTACGTCTTTCAGTTGTCTTAGTAGCAGGTATTCTCGAAATAATGGAGAAGGAAAAACATTGTTGGGAACATGTTGCAATGAACTTAGGTCCACATATCCAGGGTAAGTCAGAGGATATAATAAATCTTAGTTATCAAGAATTACCGTTTCATTTGAAACCTTGCTTTTTGAATTTTGGAGTATTTTTGAAGGATGAAGAGATATTGATATCAAAGTTTGTGGCGCATCAGCAACTTCACTCACCCCATCTTTGACACGATCATCTCATGTATCTGCATCCTTGGCCGCATTATCTCCTCTCAAACATTATCCTCATCAGCAGGCATAGGAGGATCAATGGTGGTCTTGCCAACACGAGTGGTCATCTCCATGCACTGCCCTTCATTCTTAGGGTTCAAAACTATGATGCTCGGCAGTGTATCCCTCTGATGCTGATTGAGTTAAGTTGACACCTGACTAGACTGTTTTTCAAGATGCTTAAGGAAATAGAATGAGACTTGATTTTCTGATTGATACTGGAGATCTCGGATTTCATCCCCCTTAAAGTCTCATCCTATGTCTCAGCTTTCTTCAACAGACGATCAAATATCTCTTCAATTCATGAGCTACTCGCACCTGTGTCGTGGCACATATGGGCCATTTCTGTAACCATCTCTGCGACCCTAATATGCTTCTCAGTCTTGGCCCCAATTCCGATCATAGTATCCTCCTTGGTCATCCTTGAAAGCTCCATCTTTGTTGAAGTTCCAACCTTGGTTTCCTTAACCTTGGCGCCAATAGTCTAGATTAGACCCTAAGGCATTGTTCCAGAAACCCCCCTTCTGATCAACAATAAAACAAGTGTCCTCCTCATAGTAAGGCTCATCATATATGGGTGCATGTGGAGGCTAATGAACCACTACATTGACTCACTCCTGATTCTGCTTCATCTTCACCTCTATGCCTATGCAGATTCAGGCTAGCTTTTGCATAATCTCTTCATTTATCTTAGCTTTCTCCGAACCAACACTAATAGTGCACGAACTTTTGGTTGATGCTCTATCGCTCTGCCCCAATGCACAATTGGTCTTGACCACTTTCTCCATTCTTTCGGCAATCCCAAAAATGGCTGATCTAAGAATATTCCCCCCACAATGGTATCAACACAAGACTAACTATTTTTATCAAGGGCACGGTGGAAGATCTCCACCAAAGCATCATTAACAATCTTGTGGTTTGGGACACTCCTCAAACACGTAGTAAATTGCTCCCATGTAGTACTAATCGAATCACCAGGAAGATGCTCAAAGTTGTTGATCTAATCTTTCAACTTGAGCTTCTTCGATCTCGGGAAGTACCTCTCCAAAAAGGCTTTCTACAACTTAGTCCAACTAGTGAACGAACTCCACGGGAGCTCAGTTAGCCATAGTGTTGCATTACTTGTAAGGGGCAATAGGAAGACATGAAGTCCCACAACATCCATTGATAGATTATATGTTCCCATTATAGTCTTCAAGACAAATGCAACGTTGTGTAAATGGCTATAAGGATCCTCCAATGGTAAGCCTGCAAATAGCCTACGGTTCTGCAGCATCTGAAGCAACTTACTCGAAACCATGAACTTTGTGTCAGCTAGTAGTGGTGGCAACACCTCCATAGGCTAAGGATTTAGCCTGCAAATATTCCACTAATAAGCGTTGGCGTTAAAAATCCTGTGGCTGAGGAGCAATATCCCCATAAGGAGGTGGGTTCTCATGGTCAGCATTCTTATTCTCATTCCTTTTCAGGGTTGCATTAGCTGCGTTGTTGGCATATTTTTGTATCATTCTTCTCAACGTTCTCTGGATCTCTGGGCAAATGGACAGAAGGGTCTGCCTCGACTTCGTGTGTTTGGCATACACTACACTTACACCATAAAAAGAACAAAAATAACAAAAAACGTAAAATGAGGAAAACAAAGATTAATACTCAAATCACTTTGAATTAACGAAGTCTAGTTGTATTCCCAGGCAACGACTCCATAATCTTGATGTCACCTAAGTTACACCTCCTTTTAAAGGATAAAGCGGTTGTTGTCAAGAAATAGAACCTAACCAAGGTTAGGATTAAACCCACAGGAAATTCGTAGACTTAGGAGACTTATATTAATGCAATTAGAGTTATTAACCTACTTATTTCCCCGAAAGGGGGGGGGTTGCAATAATCAGTAGGAAAGAAGCCTAACTAACACAAGAGTTAAATCAATATGGAGAGAAACTATGGTATTATGTTCCCCATGATTCCCGTACTTAGTATCACCGAATAACCTAATTATTTTCTAGTGTGTAGCATGTAGGATGATAATTATTTCAGTCCAGGCGAGAGGTGAATTTCACTATGTGACTTGGCCCATCTCCATCGCGTGCATTACTTACCCTTACCTATTAGTCCCAGTACAACCTCCCATTGGCCCAGTTCAGTTGATTAGACGAGAACACATCAATCGAATCATGTTAATAAATCTTTTTTCCTATTCATTACTACCTTTGTACAGTCAATAACACTAGGTAGGTTCTAATGTTGCCACCATCAGAAAACATGCAAAACGAAGAGAGTTAATTAATACATGCATGCACACTTTCTAAGAATTATGATTTATCTGGTGTTACCTTGTTAGTTCTTCATGGTTCCCACAACCCTAGTTATGTATTTAGCTACTCATGATTTATGTAGATGCAAGACTTATGAATTGGAATAACTTAATAGAGCACTTACACTATTGAATTAAGAGCAAGCAAATCTAAGCTTCAAAGAGAATCATAAGATTAAAAGATCAAATCAAAGTACAAGTGTTTCTGAAAACTCTCTAATGTTTTCTCTACTCAATCACATTATTTTTCCTCTCTAACTATTCAACTCTCCAAAAGCTTACTAAAAAATAACCTGAAAACCTACTTATAATATGTAAATACAAGTCCTAAACCAAATAGGATAGTTGGATCAGCACGCCTCATGAACTGCTTTACGGGCCATATTGCGTTCCATGACCCGTAATTGGGGTCTCGTATTATGTTGCTAAAAAAATTGGACTTGAGATCTACGATACCCCTCTACAGCCCTTAAAGTGGTCAACGGCCCATAGGGGGTTTTGTCTAATAAATATTCAGAAAGTCCTTCTCTGATCCTCAGGGCACGAAACATGATCTATGACTTGTAAAGCAATCCATGACCCGTCTACATGTTTGTAGAACCAACTTCAGAAAATCAGCCCCTCACTGGAATTGTCTACAAAACCTCCTTTATGGCCCGTAAAGTGCACTACGACCCGTAAAGGGTCTTGTACTTCACCAAAAATAGCAATTTCTGTATTTTCTTTCCAAAATTAAGGTCAACCTGGAATCCTACAAGTAAAACATAAAAACACATAAAACAAAATAACATCGCATTGAGAACACATAATATTGCAAGCTTTAGGTATCAAAAGTGTGGTATTTTGATAACACATCAATCAACACCCATGCTTACCATCGATACTGCGTCAAACCAACCTATGGGTGATCTGCATCTTTGGCTATGAAAGCCTTAAAGCAGCCATTTGAATGCTAGAATGGTACCTGTTATTGTATGCAAACTCTGCTAAGGCCAAATGTTGGTCCCATTTAGTTCCAAAATCAATAACACAGGCTCGGAGCATATCATCTAATACCTGAATGGTCCTCTCGGACTGGCCATCAGTCTGAAGGTGAAAAGTTGTACTCAAATCGAATCAAGTACCTAAACCATGACGTAAAGCCCTCCAAAAATGTGCAAAGTAAATAGCGAGCCTTTATTCGATACAATAGACACTGGGACCCCGTGAAGTCTCACAATTTGACTGATATAAAGCTAGGCTAATCTCTTTGTTTTATACTTCACTTCGACCTGAATGAAGTGGGTGGACTTGGTCAGATGATCCATCACTACCCAAATAAAGTCAAAATCCCCAATAGTAGGAGGTAAGCCAACTACGAAGTCCATGCAATATGCTCCCACTTCCACTCAGTAGTGGGCATCCGCTGAAGTTCTCTACCTGGCGTATAGTGCTCACACTAGACCTGCTAACATGTCAAGCGCATGGATATGAATTTTGAAACTTCTCTCTTCATACCAGGCCACCAACAATCTGACTCAAATCATGGTACATCTTTACTGCCCTTGGGTGAATGGAATATCTAGCACATGGGACTCTTCAAGTATTAGTCTAATCAAATCACCCACCTTTAGGCACACAGATACGACTCTCAATCCTCAGAACATTATAAGAGTCAAGCACTGCCTCTCTAGCTTCACCTTTAATCACTTTAACTTGGATAACACACAACTTCTCATCCTCAAACTTACTCTCACGAATCTAATCCAACAAATATGAGCAGGCCTCAATAGAACCAATCACTCTGCTCTGCTCTAAAATCTGTAACCTTACCAACCCATTAGCTAACCTCTGAACATCTCTAGCCAACAGTCGCTCCTCAATCTGGATAGCTGCTAAACTCCCAATGCTGGAAGCCTTGCTACTCACTACATCAGCTACCATATTGGGTTTCTCGGGGTGATAGAGAATAGTCAGGTCATAATCTTTTAGGAGCTCAATCCACCTTCTTTGTCTCGAATTTAGATCCTGCTGACTGAAGATATACTGTAGGCTGTGATGATCAGTAAAGATCTCACAATGGACTTCATATAGGTAGTGACACCATAACTTCAACACAAATACAACCGCATCTAACTAGAAATCATGAGTGGGCTAGTTCCTCTCATGGGCCTTCAACTATCTAGAGGCATAAGAAATAATCTTCCCTTTTTGCATTAACACACCACCTAACCCCACTCCCGAGGCATTACAATAAATAGTGAAAGCAACACCCTAATCTGGCAATGCCAAAATAGGAGCTATAGTCAACAATAACTTGAGCTTTTGGAAGTTCTCTTCACACTTATTAGGCCAATTAAATACCACATTCTTCTGACTAAGCCTAGTTAGTGGAGCTTCAATAGTGGAGAAACCCTGAGCTAAACGGAGATAATAACCAGTGAAGCCCACAAACCTGTAAATCTCTATAGCTAAGGTTGGCCTAGTCCATCCCCAAACGGCCTCAAGCTTCGCCGAATCAACCCGAATACCCTCTTAGGATACCACATGCCCCAAGAATGCTACTTAGCTTAACCATAACTCGTAGTTGGATAACTTGGCATACAACTTCTCCTCCTTAAGTCTCTGAATACAATCCTCAAATGCCTCACATGGTCCTTCTCAGTCGTGGAATAGATCAAGATATCATTGATGAACACAATCACAAATAAGTCCAAATATAGCTAGAACACCCCATTCATCAGCTCCATAAATGTTGTAAGAGCGTTAGTCAAACCAAGGGACATAACAAGGAACTAATAGCGTCCATACCTAGTCTGGAAGGATATCTTGGGTATATCTGATGGGCGAACCCAAAGCTGATGATACCTCGACCTCAAGTCAATCTTAGAAAATAGGGTGGCTCCCTGAAGTTGATCAAATGAATTATCTATGTGAGGAAGTGGGTACTTGTTCTTGACAGTCACTTTGTTTATCTGTTTATAATCAACAGACATCCTTATGGATTCATCCTTCTTTTTTACAAATAGGACTGGGCAACCCCATGGTGAAACACTAGGGCGAATAAAGACCTTGCTCAATAGATCTTGGAGCTGCTTCTTTAACTCTTTTAATTCAGCTGGAGACATCTGATAAGGAGTGATAAAGATGGGCTTAATGCCCAGCTCAAGGTCAATAGCAAAATTAATGTTCCAATCAGGAGGGACCCCTAGTAAATCAGAAGGAAACACATCCGAAAACTCACAACCACCATAGTAGACTCCATAGAAGGTGACTCAGCAGCAGTATCCTGAATAAAATCCAAATAAGTGAAACACCTTGGGTCTACCTGGAAAGGCATAGAAATGGCCATCTCAACCTTTATTTGTAAAAGCTGATCCTCTACTACCTAAAAGAGTAGAAGTATCACCTGCTCCCCTACCACTGGTACGTCCTCCTATATCAATCTGACCTCTGCCTTGGCCCCTAGTTTGTGGGGCTGAACCTCTAACTGGTGGTACCAGATCCTGGACAAGTGGTGCAGAGTATGAACAATGAAGCCTAAAATTAGTTTGCCCATGCCAGTGTCAAATCAAATGATCAGGAGATCCATACTGGTAGAAAAGGGGTGGACAACTGATGTGAAGGAGAGGGAAGGACGTCGTAACTCCCTGGCCTGTGAGCCTCTGCTGGGAATTGGATGAACTCTGACCTAAACTATAGGAATTATGAGGGCCTCATCCTCCCTCAGAAGCTGGCAAGGATGCATGAACTTCGCGATGCTAAAAGGAACTACCTCCTCTAACCTCTGTCCCATGATGAGGTACCTAAATACTATCTTGAAGTACAAAACCTTTTAGGGTCCCCAAACTTCTCCTCTATATCAAATCCACCTCCTTGGTAGCGGTAACAACTGATTGAAATAAGGTTCCATCTCTAGCTACCAAAATATCGATTATCTGATAGGATAAATTAACCCTCTCACAAACTGACGAACCTTCTCATCTTCAGTCGAAAGTATAGTTATGGCATGACGGACCAACTGACAGAGTATGACCTCGTACTTTCAAACAGTCATGGTTCCCCGGCTCAAACTATCAAACCTCAATCGGCTTTCCTCTCGGACACTCCAAGGAACAAATAGACTGTAGAATGCATCAGAAAATGTCTCCCAAGGCATCTGAGGAGATCCAGTTAGAAGGGATCTTGTATTAGTCCTCCACCACTCCCTGGCTGGCCCAGGAGCTAGAGAGTGACATATCTCACACCATGTGTCTTTGCGAGTGCTACGGTGTCCAACAACTCTGTACAAGTGGTCAAGAACTCATAAGCATCCTAAGGCTTCCCACCTTAAAATTGAGGTGGGTCTATCTTTCAGAATCTTTCATATCTCTACTACTTATCATCAACAAAGGCAATAACAGGTGGAATCTCATCAATTAGAGCTGCTAGTACTTGTTTATCCTAAACTTGGGCCTCAAAGGCCTGCTGATGATCCAAAGGTTGCACTTTCACCCTATTTTTGTGAAGTGCCAAATGAATCAGCTGGCTATCTACCTGCCCCAAAGTCTCTGACAGACCCAAGGCTCTCTATAATGCTTGGTAAATTTACCAAAATACCCCTAGAGGAGAGATGTGTACATAACACATCTTCTCATGCTCTGATGGAAAATCTAAGGTCGGATATGCTATCAGTATGAAAATATGAGTTTGAAAGTGGTCTAGGTTGATTTTTAGAGCAACCAGATCAAACGATAATTTCTTGATATGAAAATGGGAATCAACGTGGGCGCGCGACAAGTGTGCGATGCGCACCTGCCACGGACCAACACTTAATTTTGTTCAAAAATTTTTTTATGGTATTAGAAAGCTTATTCAGAGAAATTTAGGCGGAAAACACCAAAATTTAAGCAAGTGCGCATTGCAGAGCCCCTTGCTCGGGATGGAACATTTTTCTTAATTTCGCGAGGAGTATTCTAAACCTTTCCCAACCCCTTCTAAACTCAAAAGATGAACAAAATAGGTCATTTTGCACGTAAAAGGGGTTTTAAACCCCATTTCTAAGCCATTCTATGTTCTTGAAAGAGACTAGGGCTAAAGAGAAGAGGAGAGAAGAAGACCGTAAAACTGATGAGTTCGAGGAGAATTCTTGAGGTTCATTGTCAAAAGATTCACACCAGGTATGTAAGGCCAAACTAAAGCATAGGATTGTCCTCCCATGTTCCCCATCGATTGTAATATAGAAGTTGAGAGTCCATGAGTCCCCATATATGTTTCTTGAAATATTTTCTTGAAAATTATATCTATTAAATATATGTTCTTATATTGATGATCATCATAAACTTGTTTCTTGAATTATATATTTTCTGTGAGATATTGTACAACCATATATGTTAAATTGTGAAAGCATGCATAATGAATTTAGGAATAGAGTCTAGAGCCTTGACTTGAGTATGTTGATGGTAATCTTCATGTGAGTATGAGGTTGAGTTACTTGAGCTTAATGATCCTATGAGTCTTCCTAATTGAGTTCTTGACTTCTGTCTAAATGACTTCTTCTAATTGATGATTTGACTCCTTGAGTCCTTAAGTGAGAATTGAGTTAACCGAGATGAGTTAAAGTCCCTGAAATAATAGAGGACCCTTTAATTTGAGTTAATGAGATGATGAGAGTCTCCTTGAGACTAATCAAGTTGCTGAGTGCCTCCATGAGGCTAATTGAGATGAGGAAGAGTTTTATGAGCATTGAGTCTTTGGAGGAGTATCGAGCATCGAAATGGGTAAGAGTGAGTCCCAATCACACTCTATGTTGCCAAGTGTGGGAAGGGGATTGAACCATTACATCACATGGTCCCCGCTCGAGATAAGGTCACTAAAACAATAGCGGACAATAAAGTTAGATCATGTGTGGATCATATTCGTTCCTTTTTCAGCAAGTACGGAACGACTGTGGAAACATCAGCGAGATTGTTGTACAATAACTGGCTCATAAGTGATTATTTTCGGATAAGAGAAATTCCCAGAAAGTTCCCACATTGAGTACTCTAAGTCGAGTTGAGTTGAGTCTGATTTGATTGATGAGGTTTGATTTGGTTGATGGGTCACTTGTCTACTCTTTATTCTTGATTTAGATAGACATTTGATATTCTTAATGTGTATTATGTTGAGTTGATGTTTTTCAATATTATTCTACTTGTTTCTTTTTCATTCAGTTATTTTACACATCAGTACATTCCAAGTATTGATGTCCTCTTTTGCACTGGATCATTTTATGATGCAGAGGCAGATACTAGAGATCGTCAATAGGCGCACCGTTGAGGATCTGAGCATTTTAGTTGAGTTGGTAAAGCCTTACTTACTTCAGGGGATCATTACATTTATTTCATCTTTATTATTAGCGTTAGAATTGAGATAACCTTACTTTATTTTGAGGTAGCCATGGTTGTGTCACTGACACTAGATGATAGTGACAGAGGCTTCATAGACTAGAGAGAGTATTGATGTTGAGACTTATTAGGTTAGTTTCTTTATACTAGCCTTTCTATTTAATTGATATTATTTTGACTAGATTGTCCATTACTATCTTTAGACTTTCGCAGATCTTATAGAGTTTATTGATTGAATGGATGTGAAGAGATCGAGTGGTTCACATGGGGACTAGCAATAGTCTCCGGGTGTCGATTACGTCTATGGTACCCTCCCGGGGAGTGACAAACTTGGTGTCAGAGCACAAAGTTCAAGTATCCTGGGGAGTCTATGAAGCCATGTCTAATAGAGTCTTTATTATTACTGTGAAGAGCTCCACATACATAATAGGGAGGCTATAGGACATTAGGAATCGTCTCACTTCTTTGTTGTTCGGAATCGTGCCATATAGTTATGCTCTATGAAAAGTTCTCTTCTAATTCGTGATCTGTACAATGTAGAGTTGTGATCACCCCAAAAGAGATGTCAGAGGTAGAGTACATCCCACCAGGCAAAGTGTTAATTAACCTGAGCCTCAAGGACATGCCGAGCTCGCGAATCTAGCTCTTCCTGTTGAGCAGCCCCCACATGTCACGACCTAAGCTTAGGGCCTAGTCGTGACTTGACGCATAAGAACTCAAAGGGACCCCAAGCAAGCCTCTTAAATATCATTTCATATCATTGGTTGGGAAAGCATTAAAGTACCAATAAAACATTAGAAGTAAAGGTAAAAGGGCTAAGGGGAAACTTCCATTAATGAACAACAAGAGTCAATAGACACAAGGATCATGGCATAAGTACATAACATGTCCAGCAACACCCTCTGCTACATAAAGATAAGAGCAGGGACAAGACAAAAGAACCGAGCTCACCGTCATAGTCAATACGTAATCAAAAGAGAGAAAAGTCTTAATACATAACGTCCCCGATAGGTTATCAAGGTATGAACCCCTTGACAAGGTTACTCGGCATGCAACCCCCGAGTAGGGCATGGTCACATACCAACACTATATAGGAGAATATCAGATATATACATATACATTCATCTCATCATCATTTTATCATCATATTATTGTATATTGTCATTCAACTCATAAGACATGCATTGGACCTTCAATCCCTCAAGAAACCATATCCGAAAATTTTATCAAAAACTTAGAGATGTGTACCGCTAGTGTCAAACCATGCAATTCGAAAGTGAAATCATGCTAGTAAATTCAATGTAAAAGCTTCAATAGATACTTGGTAACACCCTCAATCAATAGACATCAAAGCTCTTCACCAAACCTTTCATTAGAACTTAGACTCATAGCTC